>JAWPHD010005214.1:0-130000 GCA_037043455.1 Cyrtodaria siliqua
ATGGCTCTTATAACATCAATGAAGTGAGTGACTGCCATTTACGGGTTTTTTTAACGTTTCGGGCAAAAAACAGCTTTTTAACTAAATAAAGGGCCATAACTAAAGAATCTGGTAAAGTTTGGTAAAGATCAGATGAAAAATGAAGGCCCTACCATATTAACGAGGCAAAATATAGCATTTTTAACTAAATCAAGAGCCACAACTCCTCTGTTACTGGTCCGACTGATCCAACATAGAAAAAAATATATAAAATAAAAATTTCAAAAAAATTTCAAAAAAATAAATAAATAAATAAATAAATAAATAAATACAAAAATTCAAAAATTAAATAAAGAAATGAAAAAAAAAAATAATAATAATAATATAAAAAAAGGAAAGTCAAAAAATCTGGTCAAGTTTTGCAAAGATCAGATGCTAAATGAAGCGCTATCTTACGACGAGGCAAATTATAGCATTTTTAACAAAATCAAGGGCCATAACTCCGCTGTTACTGGACCGATCTGGCTGGTTTTCGAATTTGTTCGAGCTTTCAATGACATTAACAATCTAATAAAGTTTGGTAAAGATCGGATGAACAATGAAGCCCCTATCGTCTTAACGAGGCAAAATATAGCATTTTTAACTAAATCAAGGGCCGTAACTAGTCCGATACGGCTGGTTTTAGAACTTGTCCGAGCTTTCATTGATATTAACAATGTGGTAAAGTTTGGTCAAGATAGGATGAAAAATGAAGGCCCTATCCTCTTGAGGAAAAATATAGCAATATAGCATTTTGAACTAAATCAAGGACCATAACTCCGCTGTAACTGGTTCGATCTGGCTGGTTTTCGAATTTGTCCGAGCTTTCATTGATATTAACAATGTGGTAAAGTTTAGTAAAGATAGGATGAAAAATGAAGGCCCTATCGTCTTAACGAGACAAAAGTTAACGACTGACGACGTACGGACGACGGACGGACAACGGACAACTCAGCATCCCATAAGCTCTGCTGGCCTTCGGCCAGTAGAGCTAAAAACATGGACAGGGCCGACCCTAAAACTTTTTATGCCAAAATGACTTTTTTTTCTTCGATTTGTTTCGTACAATGATATATCATGAAAGTGAAACATAACACGATTCTACATTTTCTGTAATCCACTGTCAGAGCACACTGAGTGGCAGGCTCCGCGAAAACCATCGGTCCGTCGGACATGACAGGCACATTTTTTAAATGTCTGGTAGAAAATTTCTGTAAGTCGGTCCGAGTGTCCGGCCATTTTTAAGACTAAAATCCCAGGGATCACTCTAAGGCTGTGATTCCGCGATATTCTCACATTAAAATCTCAAAAATCGCATGAAAAAAAGACAAATGAAACAAATTGTCTGTTCGTAAAAAAAATATATTTGTTTATATTTCATTTAAAATCTCATGTAAATTTGTTCAGATCCATTTATTCGCGATTAAAACATATAAAAGGAGAAAATATCAAATTATTCAAAAATCACATGAAAAAATTCAAAACGAGATTGTTATGTCGGGATTGTTATGACGGTAAACTTGCAGTTCGTTTTGGCTTCGGGACATTTTGTCTCATTGAAATTCAATCCTAGGGTGGTCCCTGAAATATTAACAGAAAATCACATTTTATCGCTTGTAATTTTCTATCGTTTTTGTGCTTTCTGCAACAGTTGTCTGTCTGTACATCACACACTTTGTCTCGACTAGTTCTCCTGAACCCCTGGCCGGATTTCAATCAAACTTTGCAGGGATGATCAGTACTACACCTAGTTGTGCGTATCGTTGTTTTGTCCTGGTTGAGTGATTTTTGGAGGAGTTATTGCCATTTAAAGGTTTTAATACACAAAAAAAACGAAACTAGTTCTCCTTAAAGACACATTTCGAGCCTATTGTATTTGGGGGGTGGGGGGGGGGGGGGGGGGGGGGGGGGGGGGGGGGGGGGGGGGGGAGAGAGAGAATTTGTATAGGTAACTGTAAATCGCTGTTAGAAATACATTTGCACAAGGAAATTGAGATTATTAGTTTTTTGTCAAAGGATGAGGCCCGTCCCATAAAGAGTGTATAATAATGTAGTAAAAATTATAACGGTTTTGCATTTTATGTGCACTTGTATATATGTTAAAACAACTATATATAGATGGATTTTTTTAAAAGACCCGTGTTAACAATTTATAGCTTTTGTATTTTTAGGACAATATACTTTATTATCAGTTACTTCTCTGCCATGTTTTAGTAAATCTCAAATGCAAGAAACTCATCGGGACTTCAAGAATCGTTGTCATCTGTCAGTGTTTTTGATCACCTGAGCCGAAGGCTCAATGTGATGTTTTGGAATCACTCTTCGTCCGTCGTCCGTTTTTTTTGAGCGATATTATATAACTGTGGGGCATGGAACGACCCCAGATATATTGTGAAGAAAAGTACTGCCAGAAATGTAGACAACACCTGGCATCGCAGAGAAATCATGCCAAAGTGTGTTGTTGAACAGTGTTGACCAAACTTTACCACATTGTTACCAAATCCGTATGGACAACCTCATATGGGCCATAGGTGGAATGGTGCAGTAAAATTATCACTTCTAGTTCGTTTGTTGTTGTTTTGTTTTCTGATATTAATAATAACAACAAGAGAATCGGTAGAACCGATGGATTCATCCCGAAAGTTACACGGAAAATAGTAATATTTAGTGCGAGTGCTTCCTTATTCAAAATGAATCCGTACGGAACTCTATTATGCTCCGGATAAGATTTTTCAAAAAGGGAGATAATTAAAAAAAGTAATGAAGCTAGAGTTATGGTTCCTATGAACTGAACTCCGTCTCATTGTCCTAATCATTCACACGAACTTTAATCAAGCATACTTTTGAGTTATGCTCCGGACAAAAAGTGTGACGCACGGACGCACGGACGCACACACGGACGGACGGAAAAAGCGAAGACTAAATAAACAATCTAGTGTTTTTAGTTACAATATATTTTATATCAAAAACTAAGGTAATAGTAAATGAAAAGAAACAAGAGGTCAATGACCTTGAAGCTCTACTGATAGATTTTGATATCTAGATCAGCATTCCTGTGAAGTTTCATAAAAATATGTTTCATAAAATTCTGTCAAGTAGTTTCAGAGGAGTAGTCGCTACAAGTTGAAGTTTTTACTATATAACTCTAGGTAAACACAGATGGCCACTGGAAGCCATGTTTAATGTCGAATCAAAATAATTTTCGACAATGATCAACATCTTGTCATGCTGATCATTTCAGAAAAAGTCCCATAGCAATATCACTTAAAGTTTTCAAAAAGTAGTCGCTACAAACTTGTTTTTAAAAATCTATGTTTAGCCGTGGTGGCCATCTTGAATTTACGGCCAGCCTGAAATTGTGCTAGGATCAACTAGACATCAAGAGCAACATTCCTGTGAAGTTTCATGAAAACCCGTCAAGTAGTTTCAGACGAGTAGTCGCTACAAATTTTTACTATACAAACTCTATGCAAACAAAGATGGCCACTGCCGCCCATGTTTAATCTTGAATCAAAATAATTTTCGACAAGGATCAACATCATGTCATGCTGATCATTTTAGAAAAAGTCCCATATCAATATCACTTACAGTTTTCAAGAAGTAGCCGCTACAAACTTTTTTTTAAAAATCTGTTTCTAGCCATGGAGGCCATCTTGAATTTCCGGGTGACCTAAAATTTCGTCAAGTAGTTTCAGAGGAGTAGTCGCTACAAGTTTTTACTATATAAATCTCTGTAAACAAAGATGGCCGCTAGCGACCATGTTTAGGGTCGCATAGAAATAAATTTCGACAAGGATCAACATCATGCCATGCTGATCATTTTAGAAAATGTCCCATATCAATATCACTTACAGTTTTCAAGAAGTAGTGGCAACAAATTTATTTATTTTAAATCTATTTTAAGCCGTGGCGGCCATCTTGAATTTCCTACTATTTTTCTACGATCAACTAGACATCAAGAGCAACATTCCTGTGAAGTTTCATGAACATCCGTCAAGTAGTTTCAGAGAAGTATTCGCTAAAAGTGTTTACTATATAACTCCATGTAAACAAAGATGGCCACTGGCAGCCATGTTTAACGTCGAATCAAAAAAATGTTCGACTAGGATCAACATCATGTCATGCTGATCATTTTAGAAAAAGTCACATATCAAAATCAATTATAGTTTTCAAGAAGTACTCGCTACAAACTTATTTTTTAAAAATATATTTTTAGCTGAGGCGGCCATCTTGAATTTCTGGCCGACCTGACATTTTGCTAGGATCAATTAGACATCAAGAGCAACATTCCTGTAAAGTTTCATGAAAATCTGCCAGGTAGTTTCAGAGGGTAGTCGCTACAAGTTCTTACTATATAACTCTATGTAAACAAAGATGGCCACTGGCAGCCATGTTTAGAAAAAGTCCCATATCAATATCACTTATAGTTTTCAAGAAGTAGTCGCTACAAACTGGTATTTTAAAAATCTATTTTTAGCTTTGGCAGCCATCTTGGATTTCACATCAACATGAATTTTTGCTAGGACCAACAAGATTTCGTGGGCAACATTTCTGTAAAGTTTCATGAATATCCATCCAGTAGTTTCAGAGGAGTAGTCGCTACAAATAAAAGTTTACGGACAGACAGACAGACGGACAGACGGACGGACAGACGGACGACGGACGCCGCACCACGGCATAAGCTCTGCTGATCTCTGATCAGTCGAGCTAAAAAACTGTGATTGGGCCTCAATATAATGTCTCTGTGGTAATCAGTCAGCGAGCAGTAAGCAGTTAAAAAGCATGCTATCCACATTTCCCAACGCTACTTGGTCGTTGAATAACATGGAAAGCTTGAATATTTACAGCCAGCACGCTTCATGGCTGATCAACTCAGGTACATAAATTGAGGCCCACTCTTAGTTGTTTTATTTGTATAGCATTGCTATATTGAGGGTAAGAATAGCTTAACAACACTTTGTAATTTACTTTAATGAAAAAATATATGTTCATAATTTAGCTTTTGAATACAAAACTTATCTGGTATTTCTTTGTTTTTAGACCAAATGTTAGAGCACAGCACAATAAATATACAACATTATTTACTGTGTTATTATGTGTACTGGTCACAAATGCTTTATTGGGTAGGCCTCACAATCTGAAGAAAAATTGAAAATCACACTTTGCTCATGAAATTGTATGGCTAACAGTGATTTACAGTTACCTATAGAAATTCTCTTCCCGCCAAATACAATAGGCTCGAAATAAGTCCTTAACCCCTAGCCGGTTTTCAACGAAACTTTGCAGGGATGATAAGTACCAAGCCCAGTTATGCATATCATCGCCGTGTTCTGGTTGAATGATTTTTGGCAGAGTTATGGCAATTTAAAGGTTTTAGTACACAGACTTTGTCTGGACTAGTTCTCCTTAACCCCTTGTCGGATTTTAACGAAACTTTGCAGAGATAATCAGTACAAACCTAGGTGTGCATATCATTGCCGTATTTCAGTTGAATGATTTAAAGACACATTTCCCAACGCTACATGGTCGTTGAAAAATCATGGGAAGCTTAAATATTTACAGCCAGCACGCTTCGTGGCTAATCAACTCAGGTACATAAATTGAGGCCCGCTCTTAGTTTTTTATTTGTAGAGCATTGCTATATTGAGGGTAAGAATAGTTTACAACACGTTGTAATTTACTTTAATGAAGAAATATACGTTCATAATTTAGCTTTTGAATACAAAACTTATCTGGTATTTCTTAATTGTTTTTAGACCAAAAATCAGAGCACAACACAATAAATATACAGCATTCTTTAATGTGTTATTATGTGTACTGGTCACAAATGCTTTATTGGATGGGCCTCATAATATGAAGAAAATTGAATATCACACTTTGCTCATGAAATTGCATGGCTAACAGCGATTTACAGATACCTATAGAAATTCAATCACCCCCAAAATACAATAGTCTCGAAATATGTCTTTAAGGCACTTTAAAGGTTTTAATACATGAACCTTGTCAGGACTAGTTCTCGTGAACTCCTGTCAAGAGTTCAACAAAACTGGGCAATGATGATCAGTGAGTACCATGTCTTATTGCGGTCTTCGTCGTGTTCAGGTCGAATGACTTTTGGCAGAGTTATCGCCTTTTTAGGTTTAATACACAAACTTTTTCCCAACTAGTTCTCCTGAACCGCTGGGCGTTGGCAGAGTCGGTAGTGCGGCGGATTTGGAACCGGAGGCCCCGGGTTCAATCCTCCGTGGTGCCATTGATTTTCGTCGCTGTGTTCTTGGGAAAGACACTTTCCCTTAGCCTCGTCCGTCGGATGGGGACGTAAACCGGGCGGTCCCGTGTATCGGTCTATCCTCCGAGCACGTTAAAGAACCATAGGAATCTATTCAATAATAAGAGAAGGGCACGGTTCCCGGATTCCTATGTATCCTTCCCCTCTCTCCGGGGCGGCTCTATATAACCTATACTGTGTTGATGAGCCGTTAAACAACATTCAATTCAACGAAACTTTGTGCATATTGTCGCCGTCTTCTGGTTGAATGAGTTTTGGCAGAGTTATGGCTCTTTAAAGGTTTTAATACATAAACTTTGTACGTACTAGCTCTCCCGATCTCCTGGCCATATTTCAACGAAACTTGGCAAGGATAATCTGTACCAAGCCTAGTGCACATCTTCGCCGTGTTCAAATAATTTTTAGCGGAGTTATGGCCCTTTATGGCAGGAGGAATGGGGCCGAATTAAAAAACAACAACGTGAATCGAGGGCCCTGTCCGCTGAATAAATACAAATGCAGAGACATATTTGAATCTGATGCCATGATGGGGGTGTATGTGTAATCAGAATAGACTTCTGGTATTAAAATAGCAAGGATCCTTGTTACTATTAATAGGCTTGTACATGTTGTAAATGATGAATAAAAAATAAAAACGTTCAGAACGCTAGCATGATACAAATATAGTGTGATAAAAGACAAGATTATGTTATTTTTTCTGTTTTGGCAAGCATCACCCTCACCAAATGAGAAGGTTTGCTGCAAGGTTGCTGCAAGTTTGCTGCAAGGTTGCAGCGAACTATTTTGCTCGCTAGAACCATTCTTAATTGTTCGCCAATGTTCACCACTAGCGGTGATGTTCCCGCAAACACCATGGTAATCTCGCCAGAAACATTTATTTATTTGGAACGTTCGCCATAACATCAACACAAACTTACTTGCAGTTTTTTGTTCGGTACAACATTGTGACAAACTTTACCATTCCGATTTACTTTTTTATTGCCACACACTTTTAAATTCAGATTTGCCGTTTCTTTATTCGCCATAAAACCTTTCCATTTTGATCTGCTTTATCTCCGTTCGCCAAAACTTCATCACAAAACTTAAACTTTATACAGATTTTTGTTATTTCTTCTATGTTACTTACATGTATTACTCCAGTAAAATGCACTCAATTAAAATGTACATTTTATGTCAAAGGACCACTTGAACAAGTTATTTAGCTAAGTATAAAACTTTTAGTGGAACCTTATTTGTTCAGTCGGTAGCCCGGCGGATTTGTAACCGGAGGTCCCGGGTTCAATCCTCCGTGGTGCCACTGAGTTTCGTCGCTGTGTGTCCGTCGGATGGGGTCGTAAACCGGGCGGTCCCGTGTATCGGTCTATCCTCAGATCACGTTGAAGAATCATAGGAATCTATTCGATATAAGAGTAGGGCACGGTTCCCGGACTCCTATGTATCCTTCCCCTCTCTCTGGGGCGGCTCTAAATAACCTATACTGTGTTGATGAGCTGTTAAACAACATTCAATTCAATTCAATTATTTTTTCAGAAAAAGCCAAAATATGTATTATTGTGTCGCAAGAACATTTTTAAGGGAGAATTGACCTATTCGAATATTTAAAAGTATGCATATGAAGTATATATATTTGTAAATTTGAAGATATTTGCGACTTGAATCTGAAGCTTGTTTTGTCCTCGTGAGAAGAAGATTTTAATAATAACGTCTCAAATATGGCTATGTTTGACGTTTTTCATAAAAGTCGCGTTGCACTCAATTGTCAGCTTTTTTAGCATCACAGAGTGTTAGTTTAGTCACATACAATTATATTTTATATCGCACTGTTAGTCTTGACGAGACCTTTCATCTTATATATAAATTATATCATTTAAATTAGGCTGTAAACTATCATTTATAGAATTTCCTATGCCTTTCGCTGCTTTTTTACCAAGGAATTTTAAGAAAAAACAATGTTAAAGCCATTTGTCTTTTATATGGCTCGATAAAAAACTGCACAATTTTAGTATTTTTCAGAGAATTTAATTTCCTATCGGAATTTAAAATAAAATTTGCTGGTCATCAGAATATTTGTTTCAGTATACTTCCTTTATTGACCCAAACCCCTTTGAAAAAAAACCATTTCTGTTGACGTCGTGTCATTAACATAACGACGTCGACGGTATTTATATTAAAGGTATATTGTACGTATGTTGGTGATATGTCAATAATTATTTTTAAATAATCAGCTGTCCATAGTATAATAGTGATAGTTACTTGCTAGACGGAATGTACATGCTATTCAACATAAATTGTTGGTGGGATCGTAGGGTGTTCCTACATTTAGCTTCGCATGAGGTGAATCCCAGCACATTATAGTACACATATCGTAATAAGCTTCTCGAAACGAAGCCCCACGTATCTTCAAACAATTTCATGTTTTACAACATTATGATAAATAGTTTGGTAACATAGCGAAATGGTGTTGTAAAACCCAAAATAATGTCGAGATCAGCCAGGTGTATACCAAGCTAAGTGTCCCTCGTGAAGACATATTTTTGCATATTTATATGTTAAAGAAACTAACCGCCAAATGATGGCAAAATTACCCTACACAACCGTTTATCAAAACTCTTTCCAGGTATTCAGGTCATATAATAATGTTTATGTACCAATTAAAAGTATAGGTTTATTCACAGGTTCTTACAATAATTGTGTTATTGAATATGCGTAAATGAAGTATGACTTGGTAACTATTAGTTCGGTGGTCCAATTTCGTTGTTTGGTATGGCTGGTTAAAACCATTTATATTGTGTCTATATATAGAGTTGGGATTCAAAAATATGTAAGTTGTATATTTATATGTCGGTGAAGTACATGAAGAATGTCCGCAAATGAGATTGGGTTTTATTGCTTAAAACATGTTACCAAACAACTGATATTAACATATGGACACATGCATGATAAAAACAATTTAAGAATTAAAAAGGTTTGATGCTCTATCTATTAACTTTCAGATATCATCTTGACGTAGGTTGTGGTGTTTTGTTTCAGTAATACAGACATTATCAGAACAAAAATGTGTGCTCGTAAGATAGAATGATGACTGCAATAACCTTAAACATTCAGAAGATATTTGGGGATAATAACTGCAAACATCGGATTGCAAGTATGATGTAATTAAATCTTAACTTAGTAACGTAGAGTGGCGTGACAGATATCATCTGACACAATGATAGGACGCCTTATGAAATGTTAAACCATCTGAAATATTTGGGAATGACCCCTACATATATCTTCCCACCTGCATGTTATTGTATAACGCTACATGTTCAACAATAAACACACAACTAAGATATATATTCCCTTCAATATAGCAATGAGACAGAAGAACACAATACAATAGCAAATAATTTGAGGATTTGGGAAAAGTGTGTCACTGTGTTAGTAAATGAGCCGACAGATGATTCTTGACCGAGGTATTTTGCAAAAGCCAGTTTGGTATTTAAATATTTGCATGCACTTACATAAACATATTGTTTAAAAACATTTTCTAGTATAAGAAAGTAATTTTTTGGAAAGCTGTTTGGTTTTTAGCGGGGATCCCAAACGGCTTTCCATGAAGAAAGACAATTTAACAACACCGCTTAAAATCAAAATAATCTTTGACAAAACATGTGCTTTCCACTTTATCATGAGTTATTACCGAAATTACTTTTGAGATTGCACAACGTGTATGTTTGGAACAAGTTTTACAAGTTTTGTTCCCCTGCGAGCATACTGGTAATTGTTTAGCAAACGAATATGACCAATGACAGATAGACTCGATACGAAAACCATGCAGTATTAGGCCTAACAAAAAAGTATGTGTGTTTCCGGTTTCCCGACCGACCCTACTTTTTCACCGCCGACCCTAAATATTTTTAGCAAAAAAAAAAAAAAATAAATAAATAAATAAATAAATAAATAAAAAAAAAGGAAATATTACAATCAAACAACAAATATTTTTATTCAAATGATAATTTTATTAGCCAGAGTTGTTAAGCATCTACTCTGGATCCAAACTGTTTGCAAAGGTTATCAAGAAGTTGCCTTAGTACAAAAATGGCATAATATAAGCGAACAATATATATAAAAAAAAATATCTAAAAAAACAACTCTTTCCTTCCTACCTACCCTAACTTTTTGACAGGGTGAAACCAGAAACACACATATTTTTTTATAGGCCTTACTGCGATACGGCAACTTTTGAATTTTTTCTTCAGATGGCGGCAGGTATATAGTACTGGTTCTACCTAGTAAACAATATGGTGATCTGCCTCTACCGCAGAAACATTGACCGTCATATATGGCCTAACATGTACAAAAATTGATGTAAAACACCATTCAACCAAACCAAAACCAATTAAAAACAAGATATCCGGATAGACGGACGGACGGACAGACAGAGACACGGACCTCTCACTGCCCTATTTCATTGTGCGAAGTTTCATTGCAGTTCCAATAGTAGTTTTTGACTTATTCTTCGCACAAGAATTATAACTTTACCAAGGGCAATAACTATAGTGAATGACGATAGAGTTGTAGTACTTATACTCGGCACTTCCCCTTATTACCCTCTGATATTTGCGATTTGAATCTGAACTAAATTCAGATTCAAATCGCAAATATTTTCAAATTTACAAATATATAGTTTATATGCGTACCCTTAAATTTTCCAATAGGTCAATTCCCCCTCAAATACCAAACATCATGATAACTCCAACATTTAAAACCAGAACAATTAAAATTGTGTCCCAAGTGCAAAATGATATTAGTATTACTCTGCATTAACATGACCATGATGACAAGTCAATTTAATAGTTTAAGACATTGTGAATTATTATATAGGAACTAACCATAAATTTAACAAATATAAAATCTACTTTGAAATTTAAGCACACATACTTTAAATAACATGTATTTAAAACTCAAAAAATGACAAAGATAATTAATGCTTAATATCAGAATAATATAAGTGTACAGTCATGTAGAAACACAATTTATGACAGTTTGGGGTGTGTGGGGTGGGTTAATTATTATTGACAAGGTAGTATGCAATTTCCTTTGATCTGATGCAGTATCATGCAGTATCATGCAGATATTATTTTTGCATAAATAACCAGTTATCATGTGTTTATATAGGCAATGGTGTGTTATGTGTATTTCTTTTCAATGAAATTGTAACACAATTTAAAACAATGAATTTAAATGAGTTTATTTGAGTAAATATTTTGAAGAGGATGTTCCACACCTGTATATTGTAAGTATATAACTGTTTTATTTTCATTTTTATATGTCGGAAAATAGCAAGTTTTGCATTTTTCATCTGGTTAGGTAACAGTCGCCTGGAACTTTCGGAATCGCCCCAGACCATCATCAGACCCATAACCTGCCCTACATTGGTAAATGTTTATATTTCTGTTTGTGGGTCTGTCCTAAGGGTCTTGTGCTGATTCTAAGGTATCCAGGCACCAAGTGCCTATTGGACTGCTAGTTAGGATGATGTTCGACATTTCCATGAAAATGGGAGTAATGCAGAAATGGCAGCACTCGACATCTCCATAAACATGAGAGTAATGCAGAAATGACTGCGATCGACATCTCTATGAAAATGAGAGTAATGCAGGAACAACAGCGCTCGACATCTCTGAAAAAGTGAGAGTAATGCGCAATAACAGCGCTTGACATCTCCATAAAAATGGGAGTGATGCAGAAATGACAGCGCCTGACATCTCTGTGAAAATGAGAGTAATAAATAAATGACTGCGCTCAACATCTCATGAAAATGAGAGTAATGCAGAAATGACAGCGCTCAACATCTCCATGAAAATGACAGCACTCGACATCTCCATGAAAATGAGAGTAATGCAGAAATGATAGCCTCGATATCTCCATGAAAATGAGAGCAATGCAGAAATTACAGCGCTCGACATTTCCATAAAAATGGGAGTAAGGGAAATGACAGCGCTCGATATCTCCATGAAAATGGAAGTAATGCAGAAATAACAGCGCTCGGCATCTCCATAAAAATGAGAGTAATGTAGAAAAGACAGAGCTCGACATCTCTATGAAATGACTGTAATATAGGAATAACAGCGCTCGACATCTCTGTAAAAGTGAGAGTAATGCGCAATGACAGCGCTCGACATCTCCATAAAAATGGGAGTGATGCAGAAATGACAGCACTCGACATCTCCATGAAAATGAGAGTATGGGAGTAGTGCAGAAATGACAGCGGTCGACATCTCCATGGAAATGGGAGTAATGCAGGAATGACAGAAGTCGACATCTCCATGAAAGTGGCAGTAATGCAGGAATGACAGCTCTCCACATCTCAATGAAAATGAGAGTAATGCAGAAATGACAGCGCTCAACATCTCCATGAAAATGACAGCACTAAAATTCTCCATGAAAATAAGAGTAATGCAGAAATGATAGCCTCGATATCTCCATGAAAATGAGAGCAATGCAGAAATTACAGCGCTCGACATTTCCATAAAAATGGGAGTAATGCAGAAATGACTGCGCTCGACATCTCCATGAAAATGGAAGTAATGCAGAAATAACAGCGCTCGGCATCTCCATAAAAATGAAAGGAATGTAGAAAAGACAGAGCTCGACATCTCTATGAAATGACTGTAATGCAGGAATAACAGCGCTCGACATATCTGTAAAAGTGAGAGTAATGCGCAATGACAGCGCTCGACATCTCCATAAAAATGGGAGTGATGCAGAAATGACAGCACTCGACATCTCCATGAAAATGAGAGTATGGGAATAATGCAGAAATGACAGCGGTCGACATCTCCATGAAAATGGGAGAAATGCAGGAATGACAGAAGTCGACATCTCCATGAAAATGGCATTGATGCAGGAATGACAGCGCTCGACATTTCAATGAAAATGGGAGTAATGCAGGAATGACAGAAGTCGACATCTCCATGAAAATGGCAGTAATGCAGGAATGACAGCGCTTAACATCTCATGAAAATGAGAGTAATGCAGAAATGACAGCGCTCAACATCTCCATGAAAATGACAGCACTAAAATTCTCCATGAAAATAAGAGTAATGCAGTAATGATAGTCTCGATATCTCCATGAAAATGAGAGCAATGCAGAAATTACATCGCTCGACATTTCCATAAAAATGGGAGTAATGCAGAAAT
Source organism: Cyrtodaria siliqua (assembly GCA_037043455.1). NCBI lineage: Eukaryota > Metazoa > Mollusca > Bivalvia > Adapedonta > Hiatellidae > Cyrtodaria > Cyrtodaria siliqua. The sequence continues at coordinate 13,493 of JAWPHD010005214.1, forward strand.
TACTGCGCTCGACATCTCCATGAAAATGGAAGTAATGCAGAAATAACAGCGCTCGGCATCTCCATAAAAATGAGAGTAATGTAGAAAAGACAGAGCTCGACATCTCTATGAAATGACTGTAATGCAGGAATGACAGCGCTCGACATCTCTGTAAAAGTGAGAGTAATGCGCAATGACAGCGCTCGACATCTCCATAAAGATGGGAGTGATGCAGAAATGACAGCACTCGACATCTCCATGAAAATGAGAGTATGGGAGTAATGCAGAAATGACAGCGGTCGACATCTCCATGAAAATGGGAGTAATGCAGGAATGACAGAAGTCGACATCTCCATGAAAATGGCAGTAATGCAGGAATGACAGAGCTCCACATCTCAATGAAATGAGAGTAATGCAGAAATGACAGCGCTCAACATCTCCATGAAAATGACAGCACTAAAATTCTCCATGAAAATAAGAGTAATGCAGAAATGATAGCCTCGATATCTCCATGAAAATGAGAGCAATGCAGAAATTACAGCGCTTGACATTTCCATAAAAATGGGAGTAATGCAGAAATGACTGCGCTCGACATCTCCATGAAAATGGAAGTAATGCAGAAATAACAGCGCTCGGCATCTCCATAAAAATGAGAGGAATGTAGAAAAGACAGAGCTCGACATCTCTATGAAATGACTGTAATGCAGGAATAACAGCGCTCGACATCTCTGTAAAAGTGAGAGTAATGCGCAATGACAGCGCTCGAAATCTCCATAAAAATGGGAGTGATGCAGAAATGACAGCACTCGACATCTCCATGAAAATGAGAGTATGGGAGTAATGCAGAAATGACAGCGGTCGACATCTCCATGAAAATGGGAGTAATGCAGGAATGACAGAAGTCGACATCTCCATGAAAATGGCATTAATGCAGGAATGACAGCGTTCGACATCTCAATGAAAATGAGAGTAATGCAGAAACGACAGCGCTCGACATCTCCATAAAAATGAGATTAATGCAGAAATGACAGCGCTCGACATCTCCATGAAAATGGGAGCCATGCAGGAACGACATCGCTCAACATCTCCAAGATAATGGGAGTAATGCAGAAATGACAGGGCTCGACATCTGCATGAAAATTGGAGTAATGCAGGAATGACAGCGCTCGACATTTCCATGAAAATTGGAGTAATGCAGGAATGACAGTGTTCGACATCTCTATGATAATGGGAGTAATGCAGAAATGAAAACGGTCAACATCTCCATGAAAATGGGAGTAATGCAGAAATGACAGCGCTCGACATCTCCATGAAAATGGGAGTAATGCAGAAATGACAGCAGTCGACATCTCCATGAAAATAGCAGTAATGCAGAAATGACAGCGCTCGACATCTCCATAAAAATGGCAGAAATGACAGCGCTCGACATCTCCATAAAGATGGGAGTGATGCAGAAATGACAGCACTCGACATCTCCATGAAAATGAGAGTATGGGAGTAATGCAGAAATGACAGCGGTCGACATCTCCATGAAAATGGGAGTAATGCAGGAATGACAGAAGTCGACATCTCCATGAAAATGGCAGTAATGCAGGAATGACAGAGCTCCACATCTCAATGAAATGAGAGTAATGCAGAAATGACAGCGCTCAACATCTCCATGAAAATGACAGCACTAAAATTCTCCATGAAAATAAGAGTAATGCAGTAATGATAGTCTCGATATCTCCATGAAAATGAGAGCAATGCAGAAATTACATCGCTCGACATTTCCATAAAAATGGGAGTAATGCAGAAATTACTGCGCTCGACATCTCCATGAAAATGGAAGTAATGCAGAAATAACAGCGCTCGGCATCTCCATAAAAATGAGAGTAATGTAGAAAAGACAGAGCTCGACATCTCTATGAAATGACTGTAATGCAGGAATGACAGCGCTCGACATCTCTGTAAAAGTGAGAGTAATGCGCAATGACAGCGCTCGACATCTCCATAAAGATGGGAGTGATGCAGAAATGACAGCACTCGACATCTCCATGAAAATGAGAGTATGGGAGTAATGCAGAAATGACAGCGGTCGACATCTCCATGAAAATGGGAGTAATGCAGGAATGACAGAAGTCGACATCTCCATGAAAATGGCAGTAATGCAGGAATGACAGAGCTCCACATCTCAATGAAATGAGAGTAATGCAGAAATGACAGCGCTCAACATCTCCATGAAAATGACAGCACTAAAATTCTCCATGAAAATAAGAGTAATGCAGAAATGATAGCCTCGATATCTCCATGAAAATGAGAGCAATGCAGAAATTACAGCGCTCGACATTTCCATAAAAATGGGAGTAATGCAGAAATGACTGCGCTCGACATCTCCATGAAAATGGAAGTAATGCAGAAATAACAGCGCTCGGCATCTCCATAAAAATGAGAGGAATGTAGAAAAGACAGAGCTCGACATCTCTATGAAATGACTGTAATGCAGGAATAACAGCGCTCGACATCTCTGTAAAAGTGAGAGTAATGCGCAATGACAGCGCTCGAAATCTCCATAAAAATGGGAGTGATGCAGAAATGACAGCACTCGACATCTCCATGAAAATGAGAGTATGGGAGTAATGCAGAAATGACAGCGGTCGACATCTCCATGAAAATGGGAGTAATGCAGGAATGACAGAAGTCGACATCTCCATGAAAATGGCATTAATGCAGGAATGACAGCGTTCGACATCTCAATGAAAATGAGAGTAATGCAGAAACGACAGCGCTCGACATCTCCATAAAAATGAGATTAATGCAGAAATGACAGCGCTCGACATCTCCATGATAATGGGAGTAAGGCAGAAATGACAGCGCTCGACATTTCCATGAAAATTGGAGTAATGCAGGAATGACAGTGTTCGACATCTCTATGATAATGGGAGTAATGCAGAAATGAAAACGGTCAACATCTCCATGAAAATGGGAGTAATGCAGAAATGACAGCGCTCGACATCTCCATGAAAATGGGAGTAATGCAGAAATGACAGCAGTCGACATCTCCATGAAAATAGCAGTAATGCAGAAATGACAGCGCTCGACATCTCCATAAAAATGGCAGAAATGACAGCGCTCGACATCTCCATAAAATGTGAGTAATGTGGAAAGAGAGTAAGAGACAACACTTGACATTTCCATGTACAAGAGGATTTGCTTTTTACACAAGTCAGGACAGGATTTTTTATTGTATTGCTCTGTCAACTTTGTAAGTTAGGGATAAGAAGTTTAATTTACAGTATGAATTTTGTATAATATTCATCTCAACGCCCCATTTAATGATAAGATCATATTTATTTTAGTCAATTTTGTTCAAAATGAATACATGAAGTGACTATTCCAGCTTGTTCTATATAGGGTGCCATGTGTAACAAAACTATTTAGCTCAAAACATGTTTTTTTTTCCACTATTTAACATAATGGACTGCACCATATTTAAATAAATTGACACTATTTAAGTAAATCCTCTTAATTTGAAGTATCCTTAAAATTTAAAATATATCCTCATGATTAAAATATATTCATACAATTTAAATTATTATTTATATGCTTAATATTTTAATATCTTAATATTTTAATATATTCTAATGATTTTTAAGCTAAATGTGCAACATTTACTTAAAACAATTTAGTCCCCCCCGCGCATAATTAAAATATTTCTATTTATGCTCATAGAGGATTTGTTTAAATGGTGTTAATTTATTTAAATTGTGTCGATTTATTTAATCATAGTGAATTTAATTAAATTGTTGCACAAAATTAAACTATAACGAAGGTTGATTTATTTAATCACAAACGAATAATTAAATCAAAACCATTTAGTTAAATCGTATGGATAAAATCATATATTTCAATCGTGAGGATATAATAATCTAAATCGTAAGGATATACTTTAATTCGAGAGCCTTTATTTAATGTTGATTTATTTAAATTGTTCCCATTTATTTAAATTTGGTGCAGTCCATGTTAAATAGTGAAAAAAAAAATATATAAAAAACATCATGTTTTTGAGCTAAATATATATTTTTTTTAAACGGCGCACCATTGTTCCATTTCATAATTTCAGTCCATTATTTATTTTGAAAAAAATTACCGCGATGTATTGGCGAACATTGCAGAAACTTTGCAGCGAACATCACCACAAGCATCGCCAGAACATTGCAGAGAAACATTTTATGCAAATGAATTTTGCTGCAAATTTGCCGCCCACTTTTACTATGTAAATGAATTGAATTGAATGTTGTTTATCGGCTCATCAACACAGTACTGGTATGCAAGTAGTAGCCGAACAGCAGTAGTATCAGAATTTCCGTAAACAAACGACGTTCGTAGCTCTTCAATAGAAAATATCAATTTAATTTAATAAAAAGATACATTTTTCATCATCAGAAGAATCGTCGTATACGAAAAAGTAAATATGTACCGAAATATAAATGATTTTCTTCTCAGCACTCATTTCCGCGCAAATTTGCCTGTGGGGATGTCGCGCGCTAACCACGCATGCGCAGTTATGTGTTTTTAATTGCACTCCAATATTTAAACAATGCTTCCCCATGACAACACCAGCAGACGATAATAAATTAAAACTCTAATTTATATATATAACTCTGTATATATAACATGTAGGCATAAACAATATTGGAAAAATACAATACTGCAGTGAAATATCGATTGGTCAAATCTGATTATACATCAGTAGCGGACATTTCCAATTGACGTAATCCCTGACGTAATGGAGACATCTCTTGTTAATATATTTAGGTCATAAATGGGATGAGTTGTCTTTCTTACGGAATGGGGCGTCCAATAGGGATAATGACCATAAATGTAACCGTTTTTTTAGCAATTCGGCTACTACTTCTGTACTGCTGTCAATCAACGGTTATTGGTTACCCTTTTGAGGGCCCCTATTAACAGCGCGTGCGCGAGCTTTTAATCGGATGTTGTCATTTTTAACAATGAAGTGAACTTAACTTTACTCTGTAAGTTGTTTTTGTTTAAATAATATCAAATAACAACAAACAGTACAATAAACACTATTTTCTGTTCGGCTACTACTTGCATACCAGTATAGGTTATTTAGAGCCGCCCCAGAGAGAGGGGAAGGATACATAGGAATCCGGGAACCTGGCCTACTCTTATTATCGAATAGATTCCTATGGTTCTTTAACGTGCTCGGTGGATAGACCGATACACGGAACCGCCCGGTTTACGTCCCCATCCGACGGACGAGGCTAAGGGAAAGTGTCTTGCCCAAGAACACATCGACGGAACTCAGTGGCACCATGGAGGATTGAACCCGGGGCCTCCAGTTACAAATCCGCCGCGCTACCGACTGCGCCATGCCTGCCCTCTACTATGTAAATGAGGTCCGCCTCAAAGTTGCAGTAAACATCGCCAAAATATCGCCAGAACTGGCAGAAGAGTACAGCTAAAAGCGTTATGCAAATGAAGTTTGCTGCAAAGTTGCCGCACACTTTTACCATGCAAATGAGGTCTGCAGCAAAGTTGCGGTGAACATCGCCAGTACCTCATTTGCATATTTGTTCGCTGCAACTTTTAGATATGTCCTAAAAACACAAATGTTTTCCATAGGGTATGTTATTTGTTACCTGGTTACATTAGATACAAAAGTATTGGACATGTTTGCATTAATAATTAATAATTAATATTGTTTTAGGACATACCTTAGTTTGGGTACATGGTTACACAGGGATACACAAGGTACAAACTGGGATCAAGTGGGTACAACTAATAATATCAATAGATTTGAGGCAGAGCAATTTTGGGTACATGGTTACAAAGGGCTACACCAGGTACAAACTGGGTACACGTGGTACAACTAATAATATTTTTATTGTATTTTTTTGGTATCCAATGTAACCAGTTGTGCCTGGGTACAAAAAATGGACAGTGTGAAAATGTTTGTAGTTTTGGGCCATATATGGCAACTTTGCCGCAGACCTCATTTGCATTGTAAAAGTGTACCGCAACATTGCCGCAAACTTGTCTGCCGCAGCTTTGCAGCAATGTTTGCCGCAGAGTTGCAGCAAATAGTCGCCAGAAGCCAATATTTTTGGTAAGGGCAATGCATATGCAGCAATATTGAACATAAGACAGTAAAAAGAGCAATATAAGATGCCACATCCACCAACTCGGCATTTGACACTGACAGTCTCGCATTTCACCACACGTTATCTCTAAATTTAAACATACAAAGTAACATTAAAAACAGTCTTTACCACACATATTCACTAGACAGTTACCATCGTCCTACTATTGGTCGTCCTAAGATGATTTGATACACCCATACGTCCGAGTCTGAGACTGCAAAATATCCATAAGTGGCATAACAAAACTGCGCATGTCGTTTGTTGTTGTTGTAGCGTTGATGCTTCTTTCCTCGAAGTACCCTAACCTAAGGTGATTTACTGTTTCTGGTAATATCTTATCATTGAATTAATAATAAAGGAAATACTGCAAACGGCCAGAATACTATCAAACACGTTTAAAAAGATCGTTATACATGGACTTTTCAGATCCTATTCAGGGGCGTAGTCAGGCATACGTCTGTACTACGCACGGGCGTACTCTAGAAAATTGAATGTGAAAAAATAAAAGTGCTTATATCAATGGAGCTACCTTATGGTATATCAGGGGTTGGATATACGTTATCATTCTCTCAGATTATAGTTCAAGCTGCATATCTACGGTACATATCACGCATTTTGACGTTCATGAAATATCTATTTTGCAAAAAGCCCTCCTTTAATTTATGTCGACAATAGACACATTTTTCATATAAGCTATTATCATATAACGTCCATTGTTAGCTGTGTCGAACACCCATTTAATATTCTGTTGTATGACAAACGTGTAAAACAACCTGAAACGATTTTGATTGGTTGAGTTAAACCTGTAACACTAAGCAAGTTTATTAACTGGAATTATTTTATTTATTACAAATTCACCAAGATCTGAGTGATAAACTTATTATTTGTGACAGCTTATAAAAATAATGCACGTTATACAAAACATTGTTTTTGGTTTGTTAAAAAGTTTGCGTAAACTGCTATTTTGTAAAGAGGTAAAACACGATCTCTTTTATACGCAACGTTATTTGTGAGACGCGACGTTAGGACGTCACATATTGTATGACGTTTTGGCGCTAAAGTGTGTCTGACGTCGCGGCGGTTCTATGTCCATCTGAATTATTTTTCACACCTTTTGATTGCAATGTTATGCAATTCGTTATGAATTATTTTTAATTTTAACTCGCCAAAAGGCTCGTTCAAATTAAAATAATTCATAACTCGTTTAATCAATCTTATATGAAATGGGAACTCGTTAAAGATCCTCTATTTATGTAATTTTGCAGGATAAATTACGGTATGACATACAATGTCGGCTTTTCATATTCATTACTTAAGGCGCAGTTGTTCAATTCAATGGGGCATTTGAAACGAAGATACTAGGCTAGATATGTGTTCATTCAATAGGATTATAGAGCTCACAAGCACAATGTTCTACAAACATGCATATTCGTACTTATTTCAATCACAAATTACTTAATTTGACAAAAAAATGTATATGGTTATTCAACGGATACGTGTGGGAAACCGACTTTGTAATACAAAATTAGTTTCACGTTGGCAGTCCACCAACTCAATTCAATTCAATTATTTATTCATCACACACATTACAATGTTTTTTGCTAATTAAAACAGGCGGATTACAATGAAATGTTGAATGAATAAATGAATGAATGAATGAATGAATGGTGTTTTACGGAACGTCGATACATACATATGTCATACTCTGCTCAAAACTGATGAAAGATGAAGAAATGAAGTAGTAATTAAAAATTAATGTAAGTATATAAAGATAAATCTATTTACAAATAAGGGATGATATGGTACTAATATAAACTATGTATATTTGTAAATCAACAAATGCCCGTCAACGGGAATGTAAACAAGTAAATATATATAAAACATATTATAATGATTTCTAAAGTCTGATTTCTTTCAGGAAATCTAAAACAAGACTAAAATCTATAGTAGCAAATAACTTTTTCATAGTATTAAATGTGTAGTACCTTTGCCGCATAGGATCAAAGTCTACACATACCAACAGGATATGTTTGACCGTTAACGGTGCAAAACAGGGTATACATTCTGGTCATTGCTCACCTTGTAATACATATGAATGAGTATAACGTGTATGACCTATCCTGCACCGAGCTAGAACAATTTCTTCTCGACGAATGGGTCTACTAGAAGGACGCCATTCTCCATGTAAAGGTTTAGTTGAATGGAGTTTATTGTTCACTGACAAATCCCAGGCGGTTTGCCAACAGTTACGAATATGTGTTAATACAACTTTTAAAATAAGTATGAGGTATTTAGAAATTAGATATATGTAAACCTAATCTATCAACACTATCATTACCATGTATTCCAGCATGACTTGGAAGCAAGCAGAAAATAATAACACTATCAACTATAAGAGAATTGTACTTTTCTAAAAGTTGAAGCACAAATGTGTTATCATGTTTCATATTACCCATACAATACAGTTTAAGGCAAGATCAGTTGCCTTAAGTTCAGCTGAAAATATATAGGCCTTTTCAGCCAGGCGGCTCGTTATGCTGTGTTTATGAACAAAGCTGCTGCAGCTACCTTTTCTCCATCTTTAGAACCATATGTGTATATGTTATGCGCAAAATAAGAATATGGACAATTCCGGAATTGCTCTGCGCAAAGTAAGAATTCTTAAAATGCGCGGCATTATCGGAATTCTCAAAATGCGCGGATTAGTTCCAGAATAGTCCGTGCGCAAAGTAGGAATTGGGACAAAGTAAGAATATGTTGGTTATTGTCAGTGCGCAAAGTAGAAAATGGAACAAAGTAGGAATATTTTCGTTAATCATATATTGCGAGTATACACTTTTATTTTTTAAATCTAAAGAAGCTAAAACAATTTATTTTGAATCATGCGTACGTATAGTTAAAATCACTAACATACTGTGATGTAGTTTGCTAAATGCATTTGACAAAAGAGCATACAAATACTTAAATGTGTGTGTTTATTTTAAGGTGACAACCGTGGGTGTTCTTACATACCAATTAGGATATCCGCGTTTTACATTCCTGATAGAAAGTATTTTCCTGCATTCGGGATAAGGCTTTCCGCGTTTTACTTTGAATTGAATTGGGTTTTAAGGCGCACCAACACATGAAAGGTTATATGGTGCCTAACAGGAATGAAAATGCCAGGCTCATCCTCCATTTACATCAAGATAAAATATGTAGAATGGGCCTAGAACCTACTTACCTGCAGAACTGCAGAGTTGCTGCCATTTACGATGGAGCCACGTTTCCACGTTTGCGTACGCGGTGTCATGACCTTGAATGAGCATGGTAAGAAATAAAATAAAATAAATGAATGGGGGTTGGGGAGTGGGGGACCTGCCTCTGCATGTGATGGTGTGTTTGCCCGGCAACCTCGAGGGTATCCGCGTATTACATGGTGGATGGATGCAAGAATATTCATAATCAAGAATATTCATAATCGCTCATATATTAAATTAATAACTAACTCAGAACACAATAATAACTAACGTTGTGACGTAATAACTAACGTTGCGACGTTGAATGATAATAGATTAATTAACTGCCCGAATCGATTATTGGATCCTTCACTCGATGGTAGACGTGTTTTGTCTTTTCACTCACTCTCATACTCTCGTTCGTGAAAAAAAACACACGTCTATACCACTCTTGAAAGATTTCCCTATAATCCATCCCAGTATTTAAATCGATGGTCTAGAATTATGACGTCGTAAGTGAAAAATCATAGTTTTCGTGAAAGTGAAAAAAACGGACTGACAGTAACAACTGTGTGAATTCTCTTTACAATCTCATATGACATAAGCTTTAGTTTGCTTTCTCATAAAACGAAGTATTTGTTATTTCAAAAAAAAAATTGACTTTGTAATCTGAGCAATTGCGACCTTATGTTATTAAATATTCGAAAAGGAAGATGTTCATAAAAAAGTTGTATCTGGCAGTTAGACCTTTTAAACTACGGTAAAAGCGATTACTAAACCAATGTAAGTGTCTTATAAAAGTTTGCTAGTTCATGCTACACTGTTGGTCGAAATGTAGAATGCATATGGGAACATGCGTGTGATGACAACATTACAACATATATATTAGAACATGTTCTATTTTTTAAAGTTAAATCAAACGGATATAAAAAAACATGCTCTTATTATTATAAACTTAATTAAATAGTAATGGTCACTTAACATACAAATAATATTGATTTAATTAAATAGTAATGGTAACGTAACAAACAAATAGAGACACGAATTATGTTTCAAATTAATTGTTGTAACAATTATAACATTTAATAACGGAGAACTGGGAGTTGAATTCACTAATGAAAAGAAAACTAATCAATCACGAACAAACACTAACACATGGTCCTATACCCTCTGTAGTCTATAACGTTACATTGTATTTCACGTACCCTTTATATCCTTACATATTAGGTCCCCATACCCTATATATTCGTACATATTATGTTCCCTTGCCCTATTCATCTTGACATAGTGTGTCCCCGCAACCTATGTACGTTACATTGTATTTCCCCGTACCCTCTGTATCCCTACACATTATGACCCCATAGCCTATATGTCCTTACATATTATGTTCCCATATCCTATATATCCTTACATATATTATGTCCCCATAACCTCTATATTCTTACTTTGTATGTACCGTAATCTCTATAACCTTACATTTTATGTCCCCATACCCTATATACTAGTATTCTTATATATTATGTCCCCATACCCTATATATCTTTAAATATTATGTCCCAATACTCTATATATTCTTACATATTACGTCCTCATACCCTCTATATCATTACAAACTATGTCCCCATAACCTTTATTATATGTCCCCATACCCACTATATCTTTACATAGTATGTCCCCATAGCCTATATATATTATGTCCCATACCCTCTATAACATTACATATTATGTCACCATACTCTCTATATCCTTATGTGCCCATACAGGCGCGTAGCTACGCGTAGGCCCTGTAGGCCCAGGCCTGTATATAATTGAATGATTTAACATTTTGAAACAATTGAGAATGCAATAAAATATGAGAGGATGGTGGGGGCATACTGTATGCAACATTTAAAATCTGATGGCATTTCAGTTCTATAATAACTAATAACTATCACATCTGTAACAACAGCATGTCGGCAAAACATTGTTTGTTTGGAATTTTACATATCCAGACCATAAATAATTCGAAAGGCATGTGTTCTTTTTCGGAACTCACTCTTAACTGTTTTCCTAAGAGTATATGTAAGAGTTGATGCAAGTTAGGTAACACCATAATTAAGACATTGTAGTAAGCTGCGACTATAAACACATACAGACGTGCTTCTTATTTAACAGAATTAGTTTTATTTTTTTTACAAAATGTATATGAACAGCCTGTCGCAACGGGTTTACAATATCAACATCATACACAATGGGTGCATTTCAGTCATAGTGAATTTTAAAACATGGCTGTAAATTCGTTTATAGACACGACATAAACCGCTTGATATGTTCAATGACGTGATAAATACTAGACGGTAAACTATATCAGCTGTTTATGTTCTTAAAACATTAAGAATGAAAACAAATAAGCCTTATATCATACAAATGTCTAATCCTGAATGTGTACAGCAAAAACGTATGTAATCATAACATCTCCAATATATATATCACAATCATTAAAATGTGATATAATAGTTATCTAAAACAGAGCTTTATTTCAACTAGTTCATAATGAAACCTCCACTGAGGAAGAGAAATGCCTACTATTCAAACTGCGTAGATGAAATATTGTAAAATATCAATTGACCGACTATCTTTTGAAAATGTAAAACTATTCAATTCGTAACCAGACATTTAATTTGATATGTCTGGCTTTAAATTACCAGAGCGACGTTACTAATGCAGATATTTAAGAGCATTTTGAAAGCCCCATTGTTAAAAGATCTGGGTGCAAGAGATTGTATTACCATCAAAATAATGACACAGGTTAAATATCCACAAAAGCAAACACTTGTCACTTTAACGAGATTATATCATAATTATCATAAATATTTTCATTTCCCAAAATAAAAAATGTGACTAAAATAGTTCGCAAGTAGCTTAAGTCATATTAAATAGTTTGAAAACTTAAATTTGAAGACCAGAATAATACCAACGTCTCTCTTGTGTTAGGCAACTGCGTGGAGATAAGTCAGAACTCGAACTGACTCTACTGAATTATGTAGGTGAGAAAGCTCTGTATGTACGTTGTGCATTCCATATCTCATATATATCCTTATATAATATGTCAACGCACTCTCTATATACTTATCATAATATATGTTATCCCCATACCCTATATATCCTTGCATATCATATCCACATACCTTATTTATCCTTATGTAATATATCCCCATACCCACTATATAATATAGAGGGTATTGGAACATATTATATAGGGATATATAGGGTATGTGGATATTATACTTACATAATAACTATATCCCCATACGCTATATGTCCTTGCATAATATGTCCCATACCCTCTATATCCTTACATAATATGTCCCCGTACTCTCTATATACTTATATAGTATAACCCCATGAATACCCCTTATATCCTTACATAATATGTCCCCGTACTCTCTAAATGCTTTCGTAATATTCCAACGTACTCTCTCTATCCTTCATATTATGTCACCATACCCTTTATATATTTACATAGTATATCTACATACTCTATATATCTTTTAATACACAATATTCCCCCCGTATCTTTCGTATGTCCCCATACCTTTTTATATTTTTAAATAGGATGCCCCCGTACCATCTTTACATACATTCTATGTCCCAATATCCACATACCCTCATTACGTGCATATTATCTTATTTCATTCGATAGAAGTGGAAAAGAAGGTCGTAGCAGTTGTACATTACATGCAAGCTTAATAATAATAAGGTCGTATCTACCAGTTAAGATCCAACTGTTTATACATATTAAGGTCGTATCTTCCACTTACAACCTTGTATGATTATAGCCTTGTAGTTACGACCTTTTTGCAAAATATAGCACATCTGCTACACTGGGAGAAAAATAATCCATCATGAGTTATCCATGTGAGATAGGGAAATCTCACCCTCGAGATCAGAACTGTAACCACGTCCCTGGTTGCCATTCTGACCCCTCGGGTTAGCTTTCCCTATGTTACATATTTGTCTGTGATTTGTATAGGAAATACTGGGAATAGAAAAGCTATAACCCGTGTTTTTGAGATACGGGAAATATCTCCCTCGGGAGAGAAATGGTTCCCGATATAATAACGAGTGCAAAGGAGCACTCGTTCTTATATCGGGGCAATTTATCTCCCTTGGGATATATTTCCCGTATCACAAACACATTGGTTATTAAACTCGATACTCATGATGGATTCTTATAATATTTATGGGTAAAGATAAAAGTCACGCGCGCATCAACATGTTAACATGCAGTACAACATGGTAAACGTTAGTAGTCGGCAACGTCAACGTGCGACATGTCTCTGAGCTACAAGAGAGAGAAAGAAAGAGAAAGAAAGATGAATGAATGAATGAATGAATGAATGAATGAATGAATGAATGAATGAATGAATGAATGAATGAAATGAAATGAAATGAAATGAAATGAAATGAATGAATGAATATGAATGAATGAATAAATGAATGAATGAATGAATGAATGAATGAATGAATGAATGAGTGAATGAATGAATCAATCAATCAATCAATGAAAGGAACGAACGAACGAACGAACGAACGAACGAACGAACGAACGAACGATCGAGCGAACGAATGGTGTTTCATGGCATGTCGACAGTTAACTAGGTTATATTTTGCACAAATATCGACGAAAGATGAAGAAGTGAAATAGTAATTTATAAAATAACGTGAAAATGGGCTGATTATACTGTGTTCTAAATGTTTCATACGAAAGCTACATTACTGATGTAATGTAAGTGCTACTAGCATTACATCAATAATGTAGCTTTCGTATGAAACAATATTCGTAGTGTACTAAATATGTTAAATATGTTTAAATATATTTCGAAATACATGCAACATTAAACAATATCGTATAACACATCATAATTATATTCAACATTAATATCATTTCGTGGCCGGAAATTAACTGTCATAGCCCGTCTAACACAGGGTATGAAATGAAACCTTAATTTCGGTTTAAAAACCTGCATATTGTAAAATTAAAACATTTAACTTATAATTTTAAACAGGTTATCGATTTTTGTTTCAGTAAAACATGTTTTATGTATATTTATATTGTCGAAAATATACATTGTACAACTAATATAAGCTTCCCCATCGCTTAAAGGAATTAATGCATGACCATGTAATGTAATAATAGTTAAATACAACGTTCGATTAAAAGTCCTTTTGTCAATTTATATATGATTTGTATATAATGGACCAAATTAAACAAACTTCACACTGTTAAAGAGTGTGTGTGTAATGTTGTTCAAAGGTGTGAAGGAGTCCACGCGACTTTCCGTCACGCTTCCAATTACTTGTGGCCCTGAGACATGTTGGTCAATCATATTGTTTAAATGCAATGAGATACGCCCTTTCATTTAATTAACCAATCACAATAAAGGAAATGAAAAATGAAATGAAATGTGTTTAAATCAGATATAATTATTTCGCCGTAATTTATTGACGTATACTGACATATTGGAATCGCTGAAAGTTAAATAATTTAACTAGCTAGAAGAAATGTTAAATAAATTTTATCATATTAGAAGTTGTGTGGTTTTTTTCATACTTAATGACGACAATATATGCGTTTTTCGAAATATTTCATTTATAGTTGGAAATGCTATTTTTTTTTAGTTCGCGGTGTATTCGGTTGTTTTATTGTTGTGTTATTTTTTTTAAATATTTGCAAATTATTATTATTAATTATTATAATGTTAACCTATAACAACGCTAAAAAATAAAACACAGCTGTAATAAAGCGAAAAGAAGTTCATTTAATTGTTCAATATACAGGCCTTTTAAACCGAAATTACGGTTTATTTCATACCCCAGCCAACCCAGTTTTCGCTTCTTGGAGAACATTTGGGAAACGAAGGCCTGGCCTAAATTATAACAGATATTTCCACAATAAAAACATATTTCAAAACATGTTTTACTGAAAAGAAATGATAACATGTTTAAAACTATCACTTAAATCTATTTATTTTCTTTCTTTTTCTTTTTATTTTTTTATATCAGGTTAACGTATGGAAAGGACACACAAGCTTTCCTTTCTATGATTTTCTTGGTTTTCTCTTCCTATGTCGAGGTTGTGTGAATACAATCTAAATATGCCGAGAATTATTTTCATTGTTTTCTCTTTATCGATATCTAAATAATGTTGCAAGTCAAAGTCGCGTTTTAAAACGACAGCAACACGTTGATTATATCTATACCAACTTATTTTTTTCATAAAAAGCCAATGAAAGAGTGATTTTCGATTCAACAGATAGAACCGTCTTACTTAAACATATTAGGTAGTATTACATAGTTTTCTTTGATAAGCAGAAACTTTAACCATACTCACGGCCTGTGTAGGCGAAACGTAATTAAATGGGCAAATAATGTACTTTAAATAAAGTGCATTGTCATGCAACCTCGTTTGAAATAATTAAAAATAGTTCAATTGAATTTTTTTACCAAATATTATGGAACCTGGAAAGTAGTGTTGCAGTTAAGGTCTTTAAATTGTTTTGTAAATAATTAAGTTTATGTTAATCATACGCGATATTTAACTGTAAATTATCTGTTCGTCGCAAATGGATAAAGGAAAATAAGCATATTTAAATAAAATATAAGTAGGTTTAAAATTAACATCTTCCTATACACATCATAACACAAATTCTTACTTTGCGCAAAATATTCTCAAATTGTGCAAAGAGACATTTAATGCGTGGTTTATATATCTAACCCCTTGCGCAATTCCGGAATATTCCTGCGCAATTCCGGAATCGTTGCGCATTTTAAGAATTCTTACTTTGCGCAGAGCAATTCCGGAATCGTCCATATTCTTACTTTGCGTAGAACATATATATGTTGAAAATTACTGTATTTCGATTTAATGCCATTAACTTTGCTTCGAAAGATAGTAAGATCTGTGCTGGATCTGTTACTATTACAAATATAAAAAATAATTGTTGGTGTTTCCAAAGTCCGCGTTGGAATTTGCGGTTCTTTGTACTTGGCAATCAAATTGAGGTCGATTTCAATGTCTCTTAATTTTGGTTTAATACGAAGACCAAATAGTCGAATGGCTTTCGGTTTTCGATCAAAAAAAGGTTCATAACTATTAAAAACAGTACCGAAAGTTGAGGTTGAAGGGTTAGATTGTAATTTAATGGCATATTGAAAGGCTAATTTGTCTCGTCGATGATACAGAGATGGTTCATTAGCTTCAACATATAGACTTTCGGATGGTGATGTACGAAAGGCACCTAAAGCGAGTTGTAAACCTTGATTACATGTATGTATAGGATCGAGCATCTGCAAGTATGAGCCGTAGTCCAGCTTAGATCTGATAAGAGATCTGTAAGGTCGCAAGAGGACTTTTCGATCTGCTTCACAATTAGTGTTTGCAACAACTTTAAGTAAATTAATAGCTTCATGGCATTTGGCCTTCACGTATTTAAGGTGTGGTAGAAACGTTAATTTACGATCAAAAATAAGACCAAGGAATTTTGTCTCATCCACTACTGGTATTGACGACACATCAAGTGTTAGATGAGGGTCTTCATGATGTTACGTAGTTGACACAAGTGCATTAGTTTTAGACAGACCAGGTCTGAAGTTTATTGAGACATTGTTGTAATTGTTTCTCTATAGTGTTCTTGTTTTTTGCACGATAACATATAACAAAGTCGTAAACATATAGAGAAAATCCACACCAGGATTGATGCTTTTAGCTATACTGTTAATTTAAATTTAAAAGGGTGACAGAGTGAATGCTGCCCTGTGCACACCCATCTCCTGTTCATGAATGTCAGAGAGGGTTGAACCCAATCAGACACGAAACTTTCTATGAATCTAAGAAATTCTCTATACAAATTGATAATTGGCATCTAAGACCAAGGTCATAAATATCATTTATAATACCGTATTTCCATGCAGTATCATAAGCTTTCTCCAAGTCAAAAAATATCAGCTTTGCGAAGTTTCCATCGTTACGTCTTTTCGAGAAGTGGTGGAGAGATATTTTTAGGAAATATGGGGAAGTGGTCACGTCATCAACAGTCCACCACGAAATATCCTTCAAGAGAGTTGTATCGCATATTGTTAAAGCAATGAAAGAATGAGAGAGTGAAGCTGGATGTAAATACGTAAGTGATTTGTTATCGTTAAAAATAGATCAGGAAAAGTAGCATTCAAGGACGACTGTCAACCACAAACACACACAGAAAGAAAGAACAACTTCAAAGATGAATAAAATGCCAAATAAGACATTACAAACACAAACGCGTTGACAACAGGGCTACTGCCTTGGAACGGTCAGTGGCAAAAAAGGCCGCTGGTGGTTTAAACCAGGTTCTAGGTGCACCAAACCTCACACTTACCCTACTGTCATCCCAATAAAACGGGTAAGTGTAATTAAAACAATACCCGCCATGAACTATTCTCTAACCAACAAGGCAGAATTAATAGGCAATATAAGTAAAACGCAAAGATGCTCGTGTATATATAAATACAAAAAAATACAATAGCCTAGAAAGACACAAAGAAAGTACTCATTGACTTGGCAGAAGCCAGAGCAACAAGAAAAACAAACCATTGAGGGCACAACAAGACACGATTGCAGACAAAAAGCAAACGTCACCGTCCTTTTGGGCTTTAGGTAGGGTTCACAGCCTGTCCGGTCATCGCACAATTAAAGAAGAAAGCATAGTGTTGAACTGTAAATGGGTCCACCACCAAGCATGCAGTGCGTTGCAAAATGATATGGTCTTAACCTCTTTTGATAAACCCTTTAACAAGAAACCTTTTAACAAGTTTAACAAAGATAGTATGAAAGTGATCATGACCAAGGATCTTACGAAGTTTGTAAATCACGTCACCATAGAAGTAAGGTTGTGATAGTCCTTTTTGCAGAAGAGTTCTTAAATTACTTTTATTTTTGGAAAGAAAATCAGGGTAACGATAAGATAACGATAAGGCTTTACGAAAATTATGGTAACGGTTTTTTAGTTACACAAATAATACGAATATTAAAGTCTTCAACTCGGGTACAAGCTCTCGAAAAACGAATAAGCTGAAACACATAGACCCCATAAGAAGTTGCTCGGGGAACATCCCCATCTAAATTGGGATAATTAACAATTATATCGAAATTAAAATCATCTCTCTTGTCATATATTTTGCTAATTATTTCACCATTTTCAATGGAGAGATGTAATCGAGAATCGAGAAAACAAACAGTGCGGACCTACGATGCCTTTGCGCTCGGACGCTGTGGTTTCTATAGGACCCTATATCTCATTTTAGTATCGGAAATATTAGCTTTGTTAAGTTGAAGTTCTTTAGGATAAATATTATTAACCATAGTAGAAAAGAAAGTGTTGTCAATGTTCAATATGTCATCCAGATACCGAGAGGCGTCATTAAAGGTTTCAATAACATCTGCCTGGGTATCTGTTGAAAAACTCAACATGAAATCTCTTTCATAGCAATACAAAAACAAATCTGCGACAAGTGGTGCACAGTTCGTACCCATAGCGATACCAACAATTTGTCTATAAACGGTGGTTCCATACCTGATGAAAATAGTATCTAATAGGAAGATAAGTGCTTTACAAACTACATGGCAAGTCCACATAATGTAAAGACACACATTGTTTTGGCTAAGAAATCCTCAACTTTCTTGCCTTTATCGTTTATATCTTTAAAACCCCAGATGTAGTTGCGTGCATTAAAAGTAACCAACAGTCTAAAGGGTGTGATAATTGTGCAACTATAGATGATTTAGATCTTTAAGGTCTAGTGAATAACTACGTGTAAATATAAGGAGCATCGTAACACTGACCGCAACAGCATTCTCGTTCATACCACCGAACCAGCAGGACGTGTCCATCTACGACGAAGTGTTCTAGTTGTCATCAGCACTAAGTTTCTTCAAGCGATGTCGACGCGTCCTGCAGGGGGATCCGGAACGTGACGACCATCATCGACCACCATCAACGTCGGGCCCAGTGGATTGTTTTATTAATTTCTTTCCCATCGAGCCGAACGTTGAAAGCGTATCAACACGTTCCGATATGGTATACACCCCACACTAGGGTGATACCGTGGCCCTTCTCAGGGCCGTTTTTTGTAATCTGCCGAGACGTAACCACCACGGATACAACCAACCTACGAGATATACACCTGTCGTATACCGGTGTAACTATATCAGCTGTATTACTGATAACCCAGTAGACGACGGCGTAAATTGCTGAGGAGAACCTGGAGTATACACAGAATGGAGGACGCCGTAACACCACCTCCGCAAAAGTTGGGGAACTTTCCGGGGGTCGTTCACCATTTCGGGTTATATTCCAGGACGTAAACATCACGGGACAATAATCACGGGATCCTCAATCAACAGGATTGACCTACTAGAGAGGCTTCAATTCTCCTGTGTCCTGATTGGTCGGGGAGCTTCAAACATCTTTTCGAGCTGACAATCGGATTGACCTAGTCACAATTCTGCAGGCAATCCGATTGGTCAAAATCTTCAATTGGACTTAATCTACTTGGAACAACAATCTTCAATAGACTTTGTGGGGGTTTCTACACCGATGTGCCACCATCTCTAATCTACTGCTGCTATCAACTGTAATCTACTTTGAACGAGAGACTCCAACCCTTCCCGGACTCAACCGCACTCCGAAAATCTTCTACAGAAAAGCTCGCTAAAATGCGTCAGCAATACAGCGAGGGTAAAGAAAAACTACCACTCACTCACTGACCGCAACAGCTTGCAAAGCAGTTTTGAACGCAACAGTTCTGTGAGGAATGTTTCGATATACATAAATCAAAACTCCTCCAGCAGCTTTATCAATTGTATCACAAATATAGTTATATAATGAATCGTTTTTAAAATGTATCTTATCACTAGTCCTCAAGAAAGGTTCCTGAAGACAGAATGCAGCAGGGTTGTGTTTATTTAAAAGCAAGCTAATTTTATCATAATTGGGCTTTAAACTTCGGCAGTTCCATTGAATGACCTTGTTTGATTTTAACTTTATTACGGTGCAAGTACGGGTTTACGGTCTTTGGAGTTGGCAGATTTTGGTGACCTTGGAAGTTCCAGATGTGCAGGATCATCAACCTTTTTCTCCAAATCTCCAAATCTGTTGTGCAGTCTAATCGGATCATCAGATTCTTTCGACTGCTTCCCTAACCCGGGATAATTATTTTTATTTACTGCCACGTCTGTGGCAGCCATTCTGCATGGTGATGAACCCTGGAAAGAGCTCTTCAGATTTGACGAATCCCTAGAAGAGTTCGTCGAGTTTGGTGGACTCTTGGTTGCACCAGAGTCCGCCGATTTCGTAATAGATGAAGTAAATGTAGTAGATGTAGGAGTTGTTAACGATATAGTTGAAGGAGTGTTAGGCTTGGAGGCCACAAGAGTTCTGAACAGAGAGTGGACTAGTAGTAAACTTGTCGGAGTATATTGGCCAGGTTAACAGGCAGCGATAAACCTGGTAGCTGGTTTTCAACTATAATCGCATCGACGTACGATTTGCCGGATGGAGCGGTTAGAACAAGACTCTCAACAAATTTCCTAGCCTCTTGGAATAAATGTTCTTTTCAATCTTACCCTTCTGTATTTTTCTCTCTCGTGCTTCTACTTCTGATAATCCTTAGGGAAAGCCCCGTGGGTCCCCTTGCAGTTAACGCAAGAGACGGGATGTTTGCAATTAGCGAAGTCGCTATGACCCTCCTGGCCGCAATGGACACAGACGGGAGCAGCCCGTTTGCATCTTTCTCTCTATGGTGACCAAAGTGTTGACAATTAAAATAACGAAGAGGATTTGAGATGTAGGGTTCAATTGGTAGAAGGATATATCCAGTCTTGATGGTCTTTGGAAGATTTGGTGTGCTGAAAGTAAGCAGGCCACCCTCCTGGTACTGATGCGCGCTACCTCAGTCACACCTTGAGACTTGAGATTGTGAGTCATTTCTTCAAGAGTGCAGTGCTTCAGTTCCCTGGAGCGTACCATACCCTTTGAGATGTTTGGTACACTTAACAAGAAGTTTTTCATTTTTGAGTTTTTTAAAACTCCTTGACTCACCGGCGTGTCAAGTAATTCCTTGGAGATAGCAAAAGGAGAACGTCTAGTTATTGGTTTGTCATCCTCTAGAGAGATATATTGAGGAAACGAGGCCAATTTAAATGAGAAATGTCCTCATCAGATTCAAATTCGGACTCATCTCTAAATCGTTCAAAACCAGTAGGAGTAGTTTTTATGCGTGCTTGGGTCCCATAATGGGGAATTGATATTCATTCTCCACGCTTCTTACATACCTCGGAGTCCAGCAAGGAGGCACTTGCTGTGGCTAACCGACAAAGTACCAAGAATACGTGAAGAGTATACTCATATAAAGTAAACGCATTAGACCCCCCATACCACCCAGCGGACATAAGCCCTCGACTAAAAAGGCAAAGAGCCGCACTGTTCCGCATAAAATGTGGCATAAAATCCACATAAACACATATATCCGAAGCAATATAAAGTTGTTGTTAATGCTGTGGATTGCACGATAAATTCAAAGAAATGCACTAAATGGCATGTTTTACAACAATAATACGAAGAAATTCATAGGCGCTGTCATGTTTTTTTAAAAACATTCCAACATTATTATACCGAGTTTATTACAACATTAGGTTTTCTATATAGTACATATTAATACATTTGGCCCGCTAGCGCAGTTGGTAGTGAGGTAGGCTATTGTGACGTTGTATTATTATTACCCGCGAGTGTGATTTTAGTGTTTTTGGTGAATTTGGGTTATGAGTTCAACGCTACGAAACGGTAATTTTTTTTTTTTGTTATCGCTATTACATTTGGTCAAACAATCTTGTTATTATTCAGCAAATATTCAAAAATGGTTGATGTGTTATGTTTGTCAACGCAATTTGTTTTGTGTTTTATAAGCTGAAAGTTACGGACATTGTCTCTTTCAATACCGAGCGTAGACTGCTCCACAGCGTTTGACTAAAACGCAACATGCGCAGTGAAGCAGTCTATACCGAGCACTTTTGTAGGCTGAAATCTGATTGGTTAATCAAAAGGTCAATCTGATGTTACCTCCAGTGCAGTGTTGTCAGATCCTTGGTAGCGTATAGTATCTTGGAGTGGTAAAGGGTCTGATTTTAATGAGATTGCATGAGTATAGCCATATAGCGCCTATCTATGCATGATTAGACCTTGCGCCACCGCATTAAAGGATCTATGCTACAGGATGTTAAATATACAATGATATAAATAGAATGTTGCTAAAGGATTAAGAGTTGAAAGAAATTATTTAAATGATCTTGCAGCTGGCGTGACAAACCGATTGATCAGATCGGGTCAATCTGACCGCCCATCTAATTGAAGTACGGAACGAAGTGGTGTGTTGTAACGCGGAGATAACTACCAGATCTCTACGTCACTCAACCACCATAATTCCCGTCTCCAACGACACGGGTTGCCACTCACGGTCAACAGGTGGGTTACTTTTCGGGGTCGTGGGGGAGGAGGGGGTGAACCTACCCCTCTACTGCATAACGAGCAGTCGGTAAATTCTTATACCCCACTACCGACTGGGGGTAAAAGTGTATGATATGAGTCGAACATGTATGACAAGTAAACAAATTATACATATGAAAGATGCTAGTGATTAATTTATGCGTAATTTATATTAATTAGTATCATGCTAATGCATCATATTCCGTTGCCATTTGATTCTCCATCGTCACTAGGCAGTTGTGTAGAGTCAAAAGTTCTTCAGTGTGATTCCGAGTCTGATAACGGATGTCGCAGAAGAACATAAATTAAAGCTGAAATGGTGTGTTACAGAATTAGAATCAAACTGTAGAAGCCTTTTTCTATATCCCACTTCCTAGTGACTTGTTGCTTAAGATGGTCCCTATTGGTTTAAATGTTAATATTGTAATAGAATACACGTAATACAATATCGTGCAACGTTTCTGTCAATGCGAAACAAAGATATGTTGACGTTT
This sequence comes from Cyrtodaria siliqua, assembly GCA_037043455.1. Lineage (NCBI taxonomy): Eukaryota > Metazoa > Mollusca > Bivalvia > Adapedonta > Hiatellidae > Cyrtodaria > Cyrtodaria siliqua. Next base: position 36,889 of record JAWPHD010005214.1, read on the forward strand.
TTGTGGCATATCGTTGTTGTTTTTTTATCGGAAACACGCAACGTTTCATGTCATATCGACATCGATTTGTAGACAATCCATATATATTTATTTTGCAAGTGGAGGCCCTTTAACGCTTCCGTAGTTATCAGAATAAAGATGGGAATGAATATTGAAATAATTCACGGATCCCAGAATAGAGATTTAAAAACATAATGCTATTATAAAATATCGTATATTAATTTAATCTAATGGCTTTTGTATGAAAGCGCATATTGACCCTCCTAATTAGTTTCTTGTGACATATATGTTACATATTTCGTAATAACGTCCTAATAATAGCGATTGGGGGACAGTTTTCTTCTTAAATTTCTATTATATGTGGATATAGCGATAACACATATAACACATGTATCACATATCATGTTATTTGTTTGTATCCATTACCATATTATACATTACACTAGATTAAATCAATGCATTAAAAAAGAACCACAATTGCGTATTTACCAGTGGTTGATGCAACTTTAATTCTCTCCATTTTAAACAAGTGCTAGAGCTTGAGCCTCTGTGGCCGAGTGGTCTAGCACGCTGACTGTGACACTCGCCATTTACCACTATCAACGCTGGGTAGTGAGCTCAGATCCTAGGTCGGAGTCGAATATTTGCTGATATTCGAAAAGTATATTTACAAAGGCATTGACGTACGTAATAAAAACGTACTGTAACATTATTCATTTTTTAATAATGTGGCTAAGTTTATGGCAATATTTGACTTTGGTTCATTCTCCCGTAAGGCAAACAGACAAACAAACAAAATCATCTCAAATACTACTTTTAAACATGCAAAATTGAAATGCTATGTTACTATCCTTTGATCATTATTTTTGAAGTCGTCTAAACTTAATACTTCATGGACAGGTGTACAGTAAGGAGAACGACATTCCCACGCTATATATGGTGAACAGCATGCTAATAATGTTTAAAAGGATACCACTACCTTAACGCGCATTCATACATAGTATGTATTCATGACTGAACATTTTAATCAGTATCGTTTGAAAGCAGCTTACAATAGTTATCTATTCAGACGAAGTCCTTTTTAGTTAATATATGGTTAACTGAATTGATTTTTTATTTAGTTTTATTATATAGACCCAAAATCACCAATAAGACGTCAATGAGGGTGCCTCATCGTAACAATACGTTATTCAATGTAAGGGAGTTTACTTTTTCAGAGGCATAAATGAGTGTGAGACACGATACATACGTTACTGGCGCCCATTGAGAAACTAAATGTTCGTTTTGGAATAGAATTGTCGTTACCGTATTCCTGGCATATATACGACACTTTTTCATTTGAAGCAACTGTATTTCTCATTATGCAATACTTCAATTAAACTATCAGCTCCTTCACAAGACAGTAATAACAAAAAAGAGCTGGTTTCTGCTACAAGGATACATACGTGACTGCTGTAAAATCTTATATTTAAAATTAGTTTTATATCAGAGGCAGAGATCATAACTTTTAAAACAATACATAAGATATATCTAGACAAATTCATTAAGTTTTGTTTTTGTGGATATTTCTTAACTTATACCACTATTTATATTGGTCACTAGACGGGTATAAAATTGTCAATACCTATGTTACCTGCCATTAAAACCTTCATACCTTCTTCAAATATATAGTCGTATTTTGTTATCATTTAGCACAAGCATTGTCTGGCTAAGTAGTTTTGGTTGGGTAAATAAGATGTTAAATATTGAAGACATCATCTGACATCATGAAAATGATACATACGTGATCGATACATACGATACCAATTCATTTAAAACAAAATAAATGACAGCAGGAAAAGCTAACTCATTGTCTTATAACGTTATTTTAACCGCCATATTTTCAAACTGTGGCAAATCATTTCCAGCAGTTTTTCCAATGGCATTTTTTCTGAAAATTATCAACATAATCAAGGTCTGACATTTTGAATACTCGTTTCAACGGTATGGTGGTATGTGTGTGCATGAGAATGTGAACACTCATGGTGTTCTTATTATGCCAACAGGTTGCAGAGATCAAGTCCAAGAATGCACGTTATAGTGAAATGAAGTAATGATACATATGTTACCGCTGATAACGTATGTATCAGTATTTCAGGACTTATATACTTTAATATGTGATGTTTTGTTCACGTGCCCATGATCATTTCTACAATATACATACATATGATACTATTTATATAGGAAACAAGTCTTATAGAATGCAAACCTTTCTTCACATGAAGCGAGGTCACTAACACATTCCACACATTTTGCTTCCCATTCTATCAACATGGTTGACTTAATCGAATGCGTAATACATAGACTTGATTTTGCTTCTTATAAATGATAGGTATACCATTTAAAATGATACAACACACATCATACCAAGAAAGTCTAAATTGATCGGCAACGGTATCGATATTATGTTATTATGATTTTGGTAACGTATGTATCGATACTTACGTTACACATTTCTATCTCTCGAGAATGACAAAATTTAAAAGGTCTACAGAGAACGACACAACACAACTAAGAAGCGGCTTTTCAGGAAAAGGAGAAATTAAGGTAGGGCAACTATTACATCTTTGTAGAAAAATAAATATTATGAAAAAGAAACACAAGAGGAACTTTCAGAACTTTCAGAACTTTAAGAAGTAATTAAAAGTAAACCTCATCCAAGTTGAAATTATCCTGCATATGGATATTTCTGAGAATTTCCTATTGGTTTCTCAACAAAATTGAAGCAGATCACTGGAATAGGTACACGGTAAACGTATACACTTGTTGTGTACTAAAGAGGAGAGGGAGATGCATTAAAGCACCAAAGCTGTGTCGTTGTCACTGATGAAATGTCTTATTCGTCTCATATATAAACAACTGAAAATTGTTCATTATTAGCCGACTCAGCATTTAAAGCTAAGAATTTTCTACAACATGGCAAGCTTTATGAAACCATAAATAATGAGGCTTTGAGCAATTGTTACGGCCTTAGTGTGCCACAAAAAAGAATGGCGAACAATGCCATAAAACAAGGTAATGTTGTTTCCATGATTCCTCGGATTTCTATGTATGGGCAGAAAAATATAGTATGAAAGGGGTTTACTTCATGTATGTATCTAATGATGTAACTAAAACAAAAGAAGTCATACACATGATCAGTCCAAAGCCGCTTAAAGGTTTCATGAAATGCTGGCCAGAGGTTTACCAAAATATAACACAAGTCCGAGAAACATCTTGCTCTTGTACATTGTGCCTTGCATTAGGGGGGCAACTGCGACACCTGCCAATAACATAATTTTATTTGCACACAGGTTAGCTAAGGTATCCAAACTATCACGGAAAGTGTTAATAAATCGCTGAAATTTTTAATAAATCACTGAAGGCATTGATAAAATCACACAAGGCCTACACAACCGAATTCAGATGAGCAATCTTTCAATTGCAGTTAAAGAAATATAAAAAAATCGGACAGGGAATGCAGCATTCAAGGAGGGCAGTAAACCACAAAACACAGAAACAAACACGCAAACAGACAAACAAGAAGGCAAAAGTAACAATAAATGTAAACGACATCACAAACACAAAAGGGTTGCCAATAGGGCTATCGCCTTGGAACGGTCAGTTGCAAAGTAGGCCACTGGGGGTTTAAACCGGTTCTAGGGTGCACCAAACCTCATACTTAACCTACTGTCATCCCATTAAAACAGGACAGTGTAAATAAAGAAATCCCCGCCATGATCAAATCTCTAACCAACAAGGCAGCATCAATAGGTAACATTAAGTCCACAGCAGTCCACGTAAACTCACAAGTTGGCAGTAATATACAGTTGCTGCATTTTATGTTTAGTAAACGATACTGTCAAATAGAATACACAGATATAGGTGCCTATGAAGTGAAGTTCATGTTTTATGCAAATGACATGCATAAATGGCCACGGATACTGGATTGCATATGGTTTGACATCACACAGATTCTTTGTAAATTTATCTTTATTAGTCCTTCTGGGTAGTCCCGGGGACTGTAGATAAAGTTTGCTTCCAAAGCTATAACATTCTTTATAAGACACATGGTATGAGTATGATTGTCATGTTGTAACAGAAGAGATTCACATGTTACCAACGTTATCTGTGCTGGGCATTCACGTTAGTTTAAGATGTTTTTGCAATTCCAATTTACAAAGAATCATATTTCTGAACACGTGACTGTTAACCAACTAATACATCAGTATTGACTTACAAATCAGTAGTGTTATTATTTACTGGTCCTTTGGGATCATCAGGCCCATTCTGTGTTGCTTTAAAGTATAATATCGCTTAAGCCGGTGCAAGGAGGCGTGAGAGGTGTTGCATCCTATAATTACTTCTCATGAACAGACTCAATAAGACCGAGTCTGCAACTTTTCTCTCTTGTTTGTGTTTGTTGCTTCCAAGGGATCACCTTTTCAGTATTTATTGTTGTCTGTGGTGTATAGTTCTTCCAAATGTATGGGTATATACGTTACCGTAAGACATGATTAATGATGAATGAAAAGTTAATGCTGTTATATATTCCAAAAGTTAAAGAAATATACTTCCCTGACTTTTTAAATTTAATACTTCCCTCTAAATTTAGTTTGAATTTCAAATTTCAAAATGATTGCAAGTCAAAATGCTGTATAGCTAATATTCGAATGCAAAAGGGACAAAGATACCAGTATGACTTGTTTCTTTATTGTGATATATTCGTTTTGGTATTTTGAATAGCAATTGAATGTGTATTTGTTTTTCAGTCAACGGTGTGGGCCCATTTATTCTTCCCGTAATTTAGCATGTTGTGGGTCGGGGAGGACCGTCCCACCGTACGCCTTATAAACAAACATATATAAAATTCATTATATACATATTATGATATTTGACTTTCATATAATAAAACTGTATAAAGCGTTAGTCTTTCCATTTTTTTTAAAAATTTAAGTTTATGTGTTTTACTATATTACATTAAAGCCATTTGTATAAAAAACACTACCATGACTACTGAGTAAAGGTACTTTTGTTTTACGAGAAAAAGATACAAAACAATACAAATGAAAAAAAGGTTTAATTCTTAATGTCCTCTCTTCTTATCTAGCTTAATTGTTAATGTATATAATATCAGATAGTTGTCAGATTCTTGGGCAGAATGAAATCAAAAACACAAATTGTAGGGGTGAACTCCTCGAATGTTTATACAACAAAATTATTTAAAAAGGTTCCATTTTTTTTCAAATGGTTCGAAAGCATTGTGTTGTGTTGCTATACATGCTAGAATTTTAAACGATTTGTTTATCCTATTCTTGAATGCCTCTAATTTCCTCCCACTTTGGTTTTGAAGTTGGTTTACTGGGATTTTGGTTAAGAATATTGTACAGATCCCGAGATCCATTTTTGCTATTAAGAAATGGATACACATTGAAAGGAAGAATTGGATTTTATATTTTGCTTATCGATTTTGTGGGAATATCTTTCCTAATATAATTTGTTAATGCTACAATGATTCCGTTGTATGCTAGAACGCAAGTATTTAAATTATACACGTTATTAAATTCCTCAACAGAAGAAAAGTTTCCATTTTCATCTATTAAGTCGTTAAGATGGTAAATACTGTTTTCATACCAAGATTTGTAAAATACTACTTTACCTCCGACTACGATATCAGCGTTATAAAATAGTGAAGTTGTTGAACAATTGTCGGCACATAAAATGCTCTTATATCAACGTATGCTTTCAATACATCCTTCCAAAATAGGTTTTTCATCTTTTTTAATAATAATTCTGAATAGCCTTTTTTAATAGTTGAATCTTTTGGATTAAGCAATGAGATAAATAAGTGATTAAGAATGGATAGTATGTGTATTTGCTTGATATAATTTGTAACGTTCATTTGTTCAACTAAAGAAATGTGTGTGTGGAACTCAGTTTCTATGTCATCCTTTCGTTTGACCTCAGAATCCACAAATGAAAGAGACAAACAATTTAATTCAAAGTTTTAGTTACCGTGATATCTATATAAACTTAACATAATAACACAATAAAAGATATATTTGTTATAAAGAATAAAAGTAGTCATTGACCTCATGTAGTCAATGATCACGTATGTATTACACATACCAATTGTTGTAAAACCGTTGCATAATTTGTATGCAATTTAATAAGTTTAATTTAAAAAGGCGCGGCTGAAAATTTCAAAAATGATTAAGAAAAATCTGAAAATCTGAACTTTTTTATACTTTGCACAAGGGGTTAGTTTGAGCTATAAAATAATATTTTTTCGAACCTCAATTGGCGCCTTAAGTGTGATTGTGGGTGTATACTCAAGAAAACAAAGAAAACGCAACACGCGAATTTTCGCTGTATAATTTATATACTGCACATTTAATTCCACGTAATATCCAGAGAAATCTTCAAGTTGTTTTTGTTTTGTTTTTAAATTTTCATGAAGTAAGAGAAAAGACACACTTGTAGAGTTTCTAATCACAACCAACCACAATGTACGTACACTTTATAATACGCATTCATACGTGTTAAAGTTCCGATTTGAAAATATTACCCATTTCAATACTGTATTTAATGTAAAGAGATCGCAAAATTTAACATCCTAAGTTTGCTCACCTGCTGAGCCAAACACGTATACTATCAATAACAATGAAACTTAGAAGGAAAAACGTTTGGTGTGTTATGTGTTATTTTATTCTTTTTTTTCAGAAAGGAAAGGTCTAATGTAACCATGTACTATTTGATTAACAGCAGCATGTTATATTATAATATTACACACACATATATATATATTCCCGAGTTGCATATTTTTTCCTTTAGTATATATAATTCGTTTAATGTACCTAATTTTATATTTAGTACATCGGGCTTTTTAGGGTTATATGAGTTCTGTTTACAATTGACAAAAAAATAACGTATTCTTAAAGGCTAAATATAATGAATGAGCGTAAACAGGACTCCTTATATACAAGGAAATTCATTCTGCATAGTAATGTATACCATCCTAGGTTACTCAACAGGGTTATTTTAATTATATCACTCCTGATTCCATTCAAATGAAAATATCTATATTTTCATTCATAGATTCATCACCCTTGACGTGCTCGGAGGATAGATTGATACACAGGACCGCCCGGTTTCCGCCGGACGAGGCTAAGGGAATGTGTCTTGCCCAAGAACACCGACGGAACTCAGTGGCACCACGGAGGATTGAACCCGGGGCTTCCGGTTAAAAACCGCCGCGCTACCGACTGCGCCACGCCAATGGTCATGGTTCAGTGGGACAAAGGTCAAGGTGACCATGACTTTATATGGAAATAGGCATTACTGGCGATAACTTCGAAACTATAACACTAACACTCAAGAAATTTCATAGGTATATTAACTTTGGCGAGAGGAGAAAGCCTATTGATTTTGGGTCATTTGGTCAAAGGTCAAGGTCACCGTGACATTATATCGAAATAGGCATTTCGTGGGTGGGATAACTTCAAAACCAAAACACATAAACTCCGGAAACTGTATAGGTACATTGACCTTGGTAAGAGAAATTATTGTATTTCATTGGGTTTAGCAGGTCAATGGTCAAGGTCACTATGATCTTCGTGTTAATATGCATTCTGCGCGATATTATTGTATGGAAATAATCTAATATAGTAATTGTTAGTAAGCATCAATCCTATTTTGCCGACGCAAGGGCAATTTGAATGACAGTTACAAAAAAGAAAGTTTATTGCCACTGACGGGGTACTCAGTCCTACACGTCATTTTAACGAAAACAAACAGTGTGTATCATCAGCTAATGTCTCTAGGCTGGGATGGTATGTTTCCTTTTTTGGATACAGGTTTTGTTCGCGCGCTTTTGAAATAGAAGGTGGCTTCAGTAATTACGAAAATCAGTCTACGTCGCTGCACCAGGAATACGACTATATAAAGCAAACGTTTTGTTTTGTATAGGAAAATGGTCAGTCACGGTAAAATCGTTGGATAAAATCATCCCTTGCACATAATAACCTTCAAATACGCAACATTCAAAGGCATAGACTTAAACAAAAAGCCAACATTGTATTGTAATGCAATCAAATGTTTGAACTTCAAAAATCAAAAACGTGCTTGTGTCAGGAATTGTTATTGTTTTATACTGATACATCGATGAAATTAACGTAAAAAACAGAAACTGAAATAAAGCTGTAAATTAATCATATCAACATCAGGAGCCGATCTAGAATCTGAGCTTTGGTAGCATAACATTTGAAGAAAAAATGAAAAGCAGGAATACACTAAAGTAATTCAGTGCGGCAGTGAGGCACGCATCTATGATCTCCGGATTATTTAGAGTTGAACGTACTATACGTTAACTCAGTATAACAGTCGGACTAGACTAGCACATATCAAACAAACACATAACTACAATTTAAATTCCGCCAGATCGTATATGCCTCAAGAAAATTTCTTCCGTACTTTACCCAGTCAACATGGTGACTCTGCACTCTGAATAATCGCTTACATCAATAACAATTATTTTTATAAAAAAAATGGTGCCCGTGCTTAATGGATTACTGAAATGTCAAAAGTATAGTTTATAGCTCGAGGAACTGGTTTGTATTAATTAAATTAGTAATACATTATGAAAAATGAAGCGGATTTATAAAAGGACTTAACTTAAGTAGATACATTTATCTCATGTTTGAGCTATTGTTCAATTAGTGTGCATGATTGTATTGTGTTGCATTAGACGAAGTAACCGAACTGAGCGATGCGTGTGTTTTGTTACAACTCTAGAGTGTACCGAGGTTTTTATATACGAATTGGCCACTCCGGAATCGTGTCAATTATGTCCGGTATTGACCGTAAAAACAAAACCACAAGTGAACACCCTATACTGCAAAGAACGATTCTATAACTATGTGAAGGCACTGGTGTTTTTACATTATTAAATAGGGAATGTGTAGCTTTAAACTGGTCGTCTCATTGATTTCAGTATGAGTATTTACTATAAAATATCATGAAAATGCATAGTTTTATCGTTTAGGTTTCGGGTGAGACTATTCGATATACACTTTTAAATAAACAGAATTGAATGTTGTTTAATGGTGCATAAACACATGTTATGTTACTTAGAGCCGACCCAGAGAGAGAAAAAGAGAGGGATGTGGGAGTGCGGGGAGCGAAGAATCCAAGAACATACCGACACTACTTAGAGGTGCCGGTGAGGCTTGAATCCGGGTCTTTTAGATTTCAAGTCCGGCATGATATCTATTGCATCTACAGGCTGTATTGGAGCTCAAGCAGCCCCACCTCCCCCAACCCACTCCACCTCTCAACCCCGCTCCCCCTCCCCCACTTGAAACGTTTTTTTTTTTTACATATTTCTGTGTTGCTTTTGTCAATTCTTAAACATGTTGCCCCACCCCTCCACCCACCGCCCCCGCCCCCCGCGCCACACACTCGCAACTAGAATATTTGTTTTCTTTTTTTTTTACATATTTCTGTGTTTTTTGGTCAATTCTTACACATAGCTTCTTACACATATGTTGCTCCCTCCCACCCCCTGCTTCTCTCCCCGAACCCCCACCCCAACACACTCGAAACTCTTTTTTTTTTTTTTTTTTACATATTTTTGTATTGTTTTGGTCAATTCTTACACATACCTATGTTGCACCCCGCTCCCACACACTACCCTCCCCACTCCCCCACCACTCGAAACTCGATTTTTTTCTTCATATTTATGTGTTGTTTTTGTCAATTCTTACACATAGCTATCTTGCCCTTGCCCTCTCCCCTCCTCCTCCCCCACCCCACAAACCCACTCCCCAATCAAAATATTTTTATTTTGTTTTACCATATTTCTGTGTTGTTTTGGTCAATTCTTACATAGCTTTTTACACATATATGTTGCCCTCCCCACCCCCGCCTCTCCCGCATCCCCACTCAAAACTCGATTTTTTTATTATTTTTTTTTACATTCTTTTGTACTGTTTTGGTGAATTCTTACATAGCTTCTTACACATATATGTTGCCCTCACCACCCACACTCCCCCACCATCCACCCCGCCTCTCCCCAGCCCCACCCCGCACCCCACTCAAAACTCGATTTTTTAAAAAAAAAAATACGTATTTCTGTGTAGTTTTGGTCAATTCTTACACATAGTTATGTTGTGCCCCCAACCCCACCCCACATTGCTGTAGCCTTGTTTTCTGATGGTATATGCTAGCTATCAATTTATTATTCTCTGAAAAATCGAATAGTCGAGCTGCGCTGTTCTCCGACAGCTCTTGTTCATCTTTAAACTTGTTCTTCGTTTCTGTGTTGTTTGTTGTTGACTCTCGTCCTTGAATGCTACTTTTCCTGTTCGATTTTTAGCTCGACTGATCAGAGATCAGCAGAGCTTATGCCGTGGTGCGGCGTCCGTCGTCTGTCTGTCCGTCTGTCCGTAAACTTTTATTTGTAGCGACTACTCCTCTGAAACTACTAGATGGATATTCATGAAACTCTACAGAAATGTTGCCCATGAAGTCTAGTTGATCCTAGCAAAAATTCATGTTGATGTGAAATCCAAGATGGCCACCAAAGCTAAAAATAGATTTTTAAAATACAAGTTTGTAGCGACTACTTCTTGAAAACTCTAAGTGATATTGATATGGGACTTTTTCTAAAATGATCAGCATGACATGATGTTGGTCCTTGTCGAAAATCGGTTTGATTCGGCGTTAAACATGGCTGCCAGCGGCCATCTTTGTTTACATAGAATTATATAGTAATAATTGTAGCGACTACTCCTCTGAAACTACTTGGCAGATTTTCATGAAACTTTACAGGAATGCTGCTCTTAATGTCTAATTGATCTTAGCAAAATTTCAGGTCGGCTGGAAATTCAAGATGGCCGCCATGGCTAAAAATAGATTTTCAAAATACAAGTTTGTAGCGACTACTTCTTGAAAACTATAAGTGATATTGATATGGGACTTTTTATAAAATGATCAACACGACATGATGTTGGTCCTTGTCAAAAATCGTTTTGATTCGATGTTAAACATGGCTGTCAGCGGCCATCTTTGTTTACATAGAGTTATATAATGAAAACTTGTAGCGACTACTTCCTGAAATCAAAATCAATCAGTAGAGCTTCAAGGTCATTGACCTCTTGTTATATCTACTTTTGAATCTGAGCGATTAAATTATGTCATTTTGTCAAAAAGGTTCTTGCTGTCAATAATTTCAATTTGCAGCTCACGTTTTGATAATCTGAAGAGTCAGTGATACATGGAGGTCTTTTGGGTGATTCTTAGGGACCATGCGATACAATAGTTCAACAGTCTTATGAATGGTTTTATAAAAATATCCATGTGCAATTTCTATTGCATAATGTACTTAATATCATTTTGCAGAAAGATGAGCCCATCTGGGGCCTTTGTATTTCTGTCGAATATGAATAAATGCAAGTGGTATTTCTGTCGAATATGAATAAATGCAAGTAGCATTATAAAGAACCGACAAACCACCATTTAAATTATGCATTAAATATTAAGATGCGTTTATTTTGATAAACTGCGTGACTGTATTGTGCTAAATGACAGGCGTGGTATCTATGTTAAAAGAATAATCTCCTGAAAGTGACATAGGGGAAAATAACATTCTGTACATTTATTTTAATGTAGTACGTTTCAGCAAATCGTCAGTTTTACTTTGATAGCACTCTATGCAAAGTGCACACTAGCATTTCATGGACACAGACAATGGTAAGAAAGACTGTTTAAATATTTGCCTTGTTAAAGAGTCGCAATGCATCTGAACGTACATATTGGTGAATAGAATAATTATACAGTTAGTCATACATAAAATCACGAGAACGACAGTTATCAAAATACGGATCTGAGATCATTCAAAATACACTCGTGCAGATATCATAAGAGTTAAAGTGACGAGCAGAGTTTACAATTGCAAATAATAAAACTCGAAATTGGATACGAACAATTTTCATACCTGAACAATATATCTACTGCACCAAATGAAAGACTGATTCATTTTCATGATAAAACTTGCGGTACATTCCTTACTTTAAAAGGACAAACGGCAAACGGCAAACTTGCTATATTCTAACTTAAACTGTTTTGAAATCAAGGACACATATATTACTTCATAGTTAGAGATAAACCCTCTAGAGGTTCTATAAGAACTTTATTTCAATATAATGGATTTTTATAAATGGAAATATGCGATGTCACGATATTGTATAACACATCAGTTGAACTATATTTGATTTGGGCAGAGTTAGGCACAAAGTGTTACAAAGGTAATATGTTCCGCATTGGTGCATCTGCAATTGCTTTTCATCAGGTATTCCCGACATATACAGTTGATAGAACTTTGGTCCTTCAATGCATATGAAAATAAATAAGGATCCTCTTAATCCCCCACAAAAACAAATATCTACAACAAGCATAGCTTGATTGCAAAATATTTCTCCAGGCCATGATATAAAGATTTAACACATCTGAAACTCTAAACCATGACTTTACGAGGGGAAACATTGCGAACAAAAGTCAAACCCGGTTTTAAAACACCGTAAAGATGTTTGTCGCAGCCATATAATCAATCCGAAGGAAACAATGCTATTCAGGTAGGAATCTGTTTAAATTATGACTCATTAAGGTTTAACACGCCCATTACTTTTGAGTATTTGTTTTTGTGTCATAGAAGAACGTTCAATGTTGTCATTCATATCTAGGTTCATTTTCAGTAAGAATAACGACATTCTCGTAAAATATGACCCCTGTGTTGTCAAACAATCTTCAGAAAAGTGGGTGTCATGTAAGAAGAACTTGTACCATTTTCTAAACGTAATCACTGAGAAGCAAACGATATTGTATTCATACACCCATTTGCATTGCATATTTATCATGTGTATTATGTCTTCTGCAGGTTAGAAGGTGGTTAAAGGCCCATGCTCCATATTTTTATTTAGATGTATATGAAGGATGAGCCTGGCATGATTATCCCTGTTTGGCGCCATATAACTTTTCTTGTGTTGGTGCGCCGTAAAACCCAAATTCAATTCAATCATAATGTCAAATATGTCACAATTAGAGCAACGAAGTGATATAAACCAACAATGGCACTAATTAAACCTACATAGATTCAGGTGTCATATTGCTATACATCGTTATATGTTGATCCCGTTTATATTACTTTACGTCGCACTCACGTTACTGTAAGGCTGAACTCGTGACTCTATGCAAATTCCTCATTTGACCTTTAAGGTGCACTTTTCCTAAAATAAAACAATGTTTTTGAATGATAGTTTTGTGCAGTAGCGTTGAAATGTTCACGCTAAATCGGAGTTAAACCGAAGATAATGCAAACTCTGTGATTATGTTATGTAAAGTGTCATGGAAGGGAGTCTTTGGATCATCAAAACCATTCTTTGTCGTTTTAAAGTAGAATATCGCTTAAGCCGGTTCAAGTGGGTGTGAGAGGTGGTGCAAATATATTACCTTTTATCAACAGACTCAATAAAACCGAATCGGCTACTCTTCTTTCTTGCTTATGTTTGTTGCTTTCAATGGATGCCCTTTTCAGTTTTGACATTCACACTAGCGTTTGTTTAGTGCTGTGTGGCGGCTGTAAAATGTCTCACCCCTTTTGCAAATCAGTATTATTACTTACCGGTCCTTTGGATTCATCAGAACCACTCTGTGTTTTTAAAGTAGAAGGTCTAATTACACTAAATCAACAGGATGTGCTCGCCTGGTGCAGTCGAAAGTAGTTCTGTCTTAAAGAGTGCTAATCTTTTTTTCTTTAAAAACTTTTTTTAGTGCAGTTTCCTGTTATTTTTTGGCTGTAACTGTATTCTGGACATTTTGTTGATATTTGAAAATGCAGGTCATCATGTTTTTGACAGTTTTTGATATAAATTTGAAACGTGAAAGTAGACGGGGTATGAAATTGTAATGGGTAAAAATAGTGTTGACCTTTGACCCGGTGTTAGTATACAACTGAAGAAATGTTTCTTAGAAGGTATTAAACCCCCTATTTCCTTGTTGATGTTTAATAGCAGACATGTTTATTTGCATGATAAAGTAAGTTTCCCAGAATTCTAACGAGGTTTGATTTGTTAACAGCTTGTCAACTTTCTTACTTTACTATGGAAGGGCAATGGAGACTCATTTACGCTATTATAACCTAGAATACCGCTTTTAAAGCCGGTGTCACGTGAGATCCACACACGTGGACAAAACGCGTGTGGATCTCACGCGGGGTTCATGAGATTCACACGTGAGATCAACACGCATGTCAAGTATGTATTGTTTAATGATGTATTGTGTATGTATAACATGTGAATCATACGTTTTTGGTATTTTTCAGTTATCTGTTGAACTTTTTGATAAAATAATATGAACTAAGGTAAAACCTTGAGGCGAGCACAGAAAATATGAAAGTAAATTTTAAACAGATAAAACTCGATGAAAGAACAATACAAATAACATGTCAAATTGAAAGCAACTCAATAATGAGGTCCTCTCAGGGGTTTTGGGGAAAATGGCCATTTATATTTGGTGAAGAAGGGAACAATGGCTGTTATTTTCCGGGAAAAAGAGAACACTGACACATATTTTTAGGGAACAATGGAACATGACTTTACAGGAAATAAAATTCTAACATCTAGTTTTAATATTAGAAAAAAAATCACAAAAAGTTAGCATTTCAAACTATATCTTTGTGACGACAGTGTTGCAGCTATAATTACTGTAGGACAGAATGAATTTTGGGGAACATTAGCATATCTTTTAAACATTAATAATATTTTTGGAGAACAGGGGAACATTGGACAAATAATGTTGGGGAACAAAGCAAAATAGTTGTTGGGAACACGGAAACACTGACTCATATTTTCAGGGAACAAAGGAAGATGTACCCTTTCCATCCTCCTGTGGGCCTCAATAATAATAAAATGAATGAATAAATGATTAAATGCAATGTACAGTTTGAAAGGGGCAAATTGCATTTATCATATTGTTTTTACTGAGGGGACACTGATTAAAACAGGCAAAACATATGTTCAAAACGTTTTTTGATTATGATAATAATGAATTCAAGTATATATACTCAGTCGCAAAAGAAAATTTACACTTTGAAAAATTTACTTTACACCCCTATCCTTTTTATCAAGCAATTCAACCTATTATTGAAAAAAAATGACAACATGATATTGGCAATAGAATAACAACTTTGGTACCAAACATGACGTATATTAATTTTGGAATTTATACATTTTATTCTAAAAAAAACTCATTGCACACTTTCATTCACAACTGAGCTGTATACACTTTCTTTTGCAACTCAGTATACTTAGATTAAAACGTTTTAGACTAGCTTGAAAGAAACTAAACTGCCAAATTCAGCATTTACCTCACTGCTTCAAGTATACACTGTCGAGATATAACTAAACTGAAAGATTGTTAACTTTTTACATATACATACATTGTTCCAATTGCTTTTTTACATTTTTTTTATTTTGCCAGAAATGTTGATATTTTCTATGTTATTATTTATTACTAAATATATGCAAACTGTGACCTGTGTATTTAGCCGATAACACTAAATATGATTCACAAATAGATGAGACATTGGGATAATTGTGTTAATTCTAACACCACAGTCCATCTGTCCTGATCTTACCTTGAATAAGAACCGTCTGTACAAGATGGCAAGTTGCATTCACTTCAGTATATGGGTTTGAAGAAATCCAATCTGTGTGTGACCCAATGGGCTACTCCTAAAAGATGCTAGTGTCACCATCCAATGCTGGTTGTAAATGCCTGACAGAATAATGCAACTATCAGTCACAGACAACCATTTAAAGATAAACAAAGGATAGCTGACTCTTTTCTTGAAGAAGTTCAGTGTGATGCAGCCCTTCTGTAGTGTAAATCTCATTTTTGCTTTTCACTGAAAAAGCAGTTCCAGTACATCCTGGTTTTTCATCACTGTTCTGGTCTGTTGTGTTCCGGTGAATCACTGGTCCATAATTATGTCATAAAACAAATACAAACAAATCCGGTTTTAAAATTCTATAATGAGGTCATTTTTACCATACCACAGATATGAAGTACAAATCACTATTTGAGTCAAATAAATGAGAACCAGACCATCTGCCATATTTTAAACGATAGGACACCCACCTGCATGGGCACAATATAATCTGGACTTATGCTTGTGTTAAGTGTAATGTATCTATCTACAGTCTATAGTGCTGCCTGGAATACCACACCGTAGTACACACAGGTGTGTGTGTGTTGTGTGGGTCGGTCGGTGTGTGTGGGGTGTGTTACCGATATCGGATAGATATCGGTAACAGAGCGGCAGTCTGCATAACGGCCCGATGTCTATGACAGATAACGGATAGATAACGGATAGACATCGGGCCAATCTCCCGACATTCCGACCAATTACCGATATCTTTCCGATATGGCCATGCTGGCTGGAGAGTGGTGGGGTGGCTTGTAGTCTAGACTTTTCAGGAGAGGGGGTCTGTCTGAGGAAACTTTTCCTCTTTTTTTTCAGGGTGGGGGGGGGGGGGGGGGGGGATATTTTGTAGATTTTTCTAGGGCATGTAGGGGGTAGTCTGAAGAAACGCTTTCCGTTCGCGGCGAGGGTTGTTTGTCCATAAACAATTAATCATTTAAACTTGCTCAACATCAACTCACAAAAGTGTTAGTACAAAGTGAAAGCAATCCGAGTCTTCCAGAAATTACCTGAGTTGTCACTAGGCCCCTCCCTAGTCGTCTGCAAATAATGTCAATATTTACTAATGTTACGCCACTGATTTTAGCACGCGCTAATTCCCCTAATTTGCATAATGTAGAAAGTTTCCGGGCAAGACAATTTAACCTTCATACCGAGTGTTTACAAATAAAAAAACATTAATGAATAACTCACATATGCTGCTAGTGTTGTTTTAACATTGTGCGCTCTGGAATTGTTGACATGTTCAGCATATTCCTGCATTTGTTGTCATTTTGAAATTTCCCACGGAAACCACATATTTTCTAGAAAGCCTTAGTTTCGTATTTTAATCCTTTACATATTCTGCTGCACATACTCTATAGGACTTTGTCAAGGAGTCAGAGAGCTTTTCAAATTATTTCAGAAACTCTATTCTATCCAGTTCTAACGGAAACGTTGCATAGAAAACTGTTTTAAAGAAAATAAATCAAAATTTCGAAACTAAAGATAGAATAAATACTACCGGTGTCTGCGTTAGAACAGCTTAAAGCGTGACAACGACGATTTACCATCAAAATCGAGATGCATAGATTAGCAATTATCTTCTTTTTTTTTTCTTTTTTTTTTCTCCCGTTACCGTAAAGTTCGCTAGCTGTGCTCGCTAATATAACAGTAAAGCCCACTGTGACGGTGATAATATTCGTAAAATGTTGCTAAACTTTAACGCATATCTTCTTTTTGTGTGTGTGTAATAATAATGGTTAGCAAAGTAATTATGGTCTAGAATGCCACATGTGATTGTTTTTATTTCAAAGCGGCAATTTATTTTAAAAATATAATATTGTAGAAACGAAAATAGGATGAGTCTGAGGCGTGGATTTTTAATTAGAAGTCAGCCTTAAAAGGGTCAAATGATAAATAGATACACTAAACAAATACAATAATTCAATACAATTGACTGATTGCTTTTCATTTCATCCCTACACATATAACACACGTATTACAGCAGGTGCGGAACCAGCATTTCAGCTTAGCAGGGTGGAGCCCAATGTTGGGAGTGAGGTGAATGGGGTGTGGGTGGGAAGAGTTGCTGTTAAGTGTACTTTTCGGAGTTTATTGGATGGCAGCTGCTTTCGTTTCATGTTTATGCTTTGAATAGGAACCAACCCCCTAAATCCGTGCCTGAGCAATAACACCATATTTATAAAATACAAAACGCATGCACATGCGCAAATGACGGCGGAAAACAGTATTTTTGTGTATATATATTTTATATAATTTAATTAATTTTATATTGTGTTATTGGCGTGTTGTTATGTTCCCTCAAATCCGGAATCTCCGTTTCATCAGTTAATTAATTTCGATTCTGAGTTGATAAAATGGTTAAAAATGTAAAGCTCGTATAAATAATGTTTTATGGTCGGCCTTTTACATAGTTTGGATTTTATACTATATTGAGTGATGAAATAATGACTAAATAAGGGAATTGAATTGATCCTTGTTTAACGGCTCGTCTGCACATTATAAGTTAATTAGAGCCGCCCCAGAGCAAGGGGAATTTGGTAATATAACGTATTGAGTGGTGAAATATTTATTAAATGAGTACATTGAATTGAATTGGATCTTGTTTAACGGATCATTAGCACATTATATGTTATATATACCGCCCCTGAGAACGTAATAGGTGGTAGAATAACGTTTTGAGTGGTGAAAAAAAGAATTGAATTGAATCTTGTTCAACGGCTCAGCAACACATTATAGGTTACTAGTATTTAGAGCTATCTCAGAGGAAACGAAATGTGGTATTATAACTTATTGAGTGATGAAATAATTACTACATAAATGGTGGTGAAATATTGACTAAATAAGTAACTTTAATTGAATTGAATATTGTTTAACGGCTCATCAACACATTATAGGTTATTTAGAGCCGCTCCAGAGAGAGTGTGAAGTGGTATTAAAACAAACTGAGTGGTGAAATAAATAAATTAAATGACTAAATAAGGAAATTGAATTGTATTGAATCTTGTTTAACGGATCATCAACACATTATAGGTTATTTAGAGCCGCCCCATAGAAAGGGGAAGGTGGTAAAGCTTATGAAGAGGGAACATTCAAATGTAAACGGTTGACATTAGAACAATGTTGCTGTTTGAACAATTTCATTAAAATCAGAAACAAAACAGCATGTTACTAAGATGTTTGAGATTAAAGAAATTAATGTATAACATTGGTAGTTGTGACATGTTTTTTGATGACAGTGCAGAGCTCCTTCTACTCTGGGCGGAATTTTAGTCCAATATTGCATCTGACTACTTACATGACACAGAAAAGGTAGTATATACTTAATTATAATCACCCCTCCTAATGAATACAATTCAGTGTACACTGCAATCAAACGAACACATGGACAATGAATGTCCTATAAAAGACAATGACAAATAATAAGATTCATTGAAATTCAAATCAAAAGATATCCTAAGTAATGAGGAAGAGATGTATTTAGGGCTAATGACCATACAATAATTAAACAATACGCCTCTGGAAAGAGTTAAGACTTTTGAACAAATTAATTCTACCAGTATCGGTGTTATGGAGTATCGATGAAGTGGATAGCATCATTTTCGATGGAATGGCAATTATTCAAATTGTACAGTGTGTGTTTGGGTGTTGAAAATATATTCTTTGAGACTGTCAAGCATTTAGATTTGACCAGATTAATCCATATACATGATAGTGTTAAGAAACGTTAATGAGAGCGGATCTTGCTGATGGTTTACACACTCACAGAATGCGACACATGTTGCTCTTCCTTTCAAATTGGCAAGAAAATGGCATCTGATGAAATGATGAACAGTGCTGTTGAGGCTTAAGAATTATCTGTCCGATAAATGTATGTCTTTGAATACGTTGAGAATAAAAAAACGTACTTGAAAACAAAAGTTTAAAACCAACCCACCCATCCTCCCCCAAACAGATGATAGGTTTTTACTTCATTTATCAAATGTGCGTATCAGTTACTGATTTGGAGTGGACATGCTAAATTTGCCAGACAATGAAATTGATAAATATAGATATACAAATCGAACAGGAAAAACAGCATTCAAGGACGGCGTCCTCATGTTAAGAACCAGCTGTTAACGTCCAGAATTACTGAGTGGGTTGGTCAGCTTCTGTGATGGTCCATGTAATGATATTAATTCGTCAAATGAACAGCTGTGTGCATAATTAGGCATGATATTATGCAAGTATTTGCAGAATGAAGATTTATGATTAAGATCAGCTCCGAGATTAGAGATTTAATTATGATAGTTCTACAAATGAACAGAAGTGTAAATAATTATGCATATATTGGTATGATGAAGATTTCTGATTAAGATTACCTCTTTGATTTGGGATTTATTTATAATTTATTGTGATGGTATCACAACGAGATGTTACACATACTGATGTAAAATCTTTAAAACATAAATATTTTCATAATCAGAATATTATTTTCAATATGTAAGAATGTATACTGAAAAGCCCGTGTATTAGTACAAATGGACCAAATATACTCAAATACGCTAAGTACAAGCAGTGTGCATAAATAATACATATATATGGAAGTGGATCACGCCGTAGACGCATGCCATGACTAATTCAGTCACATTAAACTTACATCGGACCGACCAGTCATAGAATAACACTTATATCATCAGCGTCAAGAAATGGAGCTACTAGTTAAGTATTTGGTGTGACCAGGTCGGGGATCGAGCCCACGACCTCCAGCATGTGAGCCAAAGCCAATTTCAGAAGTGTAACCCTTCACTAATGGTTAATTGATGAACTAGATACCATATACTAATAAATGACAGATTCAATCGTTAAATGAAGCGCAGGTCGTGTTTTAAATCAAGCCAGATCGAGCCCTAATTCCTAAGGAGAATGGGCCCATATATTCCGCCATGTAGTATCTCTAAGAAATTAGGGTCTATTCAATCGATGCCAGGTTTAAAAGTTTTGGGCGTAAGTTCATCCCTTGAGCATGGATTAGTACAGTTCTAGGTATTCCATGTAAAAGTAATTAGTGGCCGTTCAAATAATGTAGAATAAATGCGACAGAGCTTCATTTCAAATCAATTTACTGATTTTAACATACGGTGGAATAAACTCTATTTATGTTTCGTACATCATTGAAAGACATCGTACGTGACCTATATAACTTTTTTTGAAACCCAATAAGGAGATATAATAGTCCTTACATATAGAAATCAATGAACTTGATGACTGATGATTGTAAAATAAACTCGATAAGGTTATATATCCCAAACGTGTTTTTCTCACAGAGTTCAAAATAAATTGTTTCAAATTGACAATATTCCTTATTGTTGAGAACAATGCATAATTATTGAATTAAAATATATGGTAAAATAACGACACACACACCTTCCTTTGATTTATGTAGTTAAAGGCAGCTTCAAAATTAACACTTGCGGACTAAATATCAAAGTGGAGGTAAATTGTAGTTTTATCATCAATGCCTTATGCCATGTTTTAAATTTATTTGTTTAAAAATGCATGCCGAGTTTCGTGTTTGGCATGCAGCAATGGTACCCTGTAAAAGTGACATGTTTCCCTTTCATATATATGTAATCATTCGAATAACATTTCAGTAAAGTGTTTCTGAGATGAGATAGTACTGGTTCAAGTCTGCATTATATATTTTTTCTCCTCACCCGTGATCTCCTTTTTTTTTTAAACTGTGTTTGCTATACTATACCGTACCCATTATAGCAATTTCCAAGCAGTTGGGAACGTTGTTAATAAACCCGATGTTTTGTTAAAATCGAACTAAATGTGTATACTACCTCCAAACGAAACCATAAGCTTAATATTACTCTCCTTTGCAGCGGTTATTAATTACTATGTAATATTCTATTTGAAACGAAGTGGTAAATACGTTCGCTGTCTAGGGAGCGTAGCTTAATACCAGAAACCACAGTTAAATAGTCACAAACTGCATATACGTGTTTTATTTACATCGTTGAACAAGCTAAACAGGCTTAAAATATCACTCTTAATGGCGCAGATGACAACCTTAATTTGGCATGGTCTTTTGTAAGAGGAGTTTTGTTTTGTTTGAATGGTATTTTACGTCATTTTAGCACATATTAGGCCATATATGACGGTCGGTTGAGGCAGATCACTCCATGTGTCAAAGGCAGAACCAGTACTGTATATCGCCCTCCATTCATAAGAATCGACACTATTTCACTTGACAGGTCGGGATTCCAAAGGGATTCGAACCACGTGTCCGCGTAGGAGACCAGCACACTCTCTAACAACGCCGTTACGGGTCGCATCGGTTGGAAGTGAATCAAGTAACTAACAAGAACATGTTAACTAAATTTTCTTTGAAACTGTAGATTTTGAAAAACGTTGTTACCTTTAGCGTAGACAGTAGTTGTCTTTAGCGCTAACATGAACAGTTGTTACCTTTAGCGTTAGCGTTGTTACCTTTAGCGGAAGAGGTGATTGTTACCTTGAGCCGGGGGTTGTTACCTTTAACGTTGGCAATTTTACCTTTTGCGGCGGTTGCTACCTTTAGCGGAATTGTTACCTTAAGCGTTGTTACACAAGTGTTTGAAAGTATAACTCAGCTTATTCACTACATTTAAACTGAAAATAAATGAGAGTTTAGTTTTAAATAATAAAAAAAATAAAAACTATATTTTTTTCTTTTATGGATTAATACATTAGTTTGAACATAATTATGATAAAAATGAAATTTAATGATTAATATCCATACAAATGTAGACAATTCCTAAAATAAGGTTTAATAATTGAATTTATATATACCTGAACATTCAGGAGGGGTTAAACGACGCTGCCATGGAAACCTTCTCGCCTTTCACAGCTGCAGGTTCGAATCCCACTGGGAGCTCGACTTGCAAGTGAGAAAGTGTCGATTCTTACGTATGCCGGGTGGTGCTCAGTACTGATTCTACCCAGGAAAAATGGTTAGTCTGTCTCCACCACAAACAAATCGACCGTCATATATAACCTTAAATGTGTTGAAAATTACATAAAACACCAGTCCAACAAACAAACAAACATTCAGGATAATCTACGTATTTGACCCAAATAAAACAATACTATGACCCCGGAAAGGTCTACTTTTAGCCAATTACAAATTACCAATTCAAAATTGTTTATTACAAGATTTACATATGTAAACAGCAATGGATATATAGAAATACATCATATTTAACAATCATTATGGCGAGTAAGTGATAGTGTGTGATAATATAAAGTTATACAAGTACTTTCATATTTATGACAAAAAAGGGTAAATATGTGAATAATATTACTACCAACTAATTTCACACTCAGTTGTATATTATCTAAATTTGAGCACCGTTATACAGTGCCTATAAAATGGGAGAACAACTTTCAGATTAGTTTATTCCTCGAAATAGGTACATTTATCGTGCGTTATTTTGACATGATTTATAGATTTTGTTTTAAATAGACGTCGAACAACAAGGATATGATTTTTTCTATAGCATCGTGAACAATATATGTACTGACCATGTGAACACATACAAATAACTCCTACATATTTACAATATTCATGGTCCGATTTAGTCGCGTGAGATGGGTCGGGGAGATGAGTATTAGATGTAAAGTCATTCCACGTACCGGAAGTAGAGAATAGATAAAACGGAAGTAAAACAGTTTAAGTAGCGTATCTCCCTTATTGGTCAAATTTGGTATCGTTACAAAGGTTTCGGAGAGGAACATACGATTTCGAACTTAGATGTAAAGTTAGCCCACGTACTGAAATAAGAGGATAGAAAAACCGGAAATGAGATTGGATTTTCATTTTTTCAATCGATCTTTAGCAAACCTGTCCAGATTGTTGATATTAATGAAACTCGAATACGTTAGAAAATCAGCAGCTCGGGACTACTACTCCCATAGTTATGGCATCTGTTTATCTTAAATACCATGTGCCTGGTAAATAAATACTGAAAAGGTGATCCCTTGGAAGCAACAAACACAAACAAGAGAGAAAAAAGTATCAGACTCGGTTGTATTGAGTCTGTTCATGAGGGGTAATTATAAGATGCAAAACGCCTCACGCCTCCTAGCACCGGCTTAAGCGATATTCTACTTTAAAGCAACACAGAATGGGCTTGATGACGATAGGTAACTAAATAGTTATGGTGCTCAATTTACCCCCACCGTCCGCCCCTCCCGCCCATCATTGTTTAGAGCATCGAAACTGTTTGCTGGATAGTTTTGATGCTCTAAACAATGGTGGGCGGACGGGGCGAAGGGGGGTAAATTGAGCACCATAACTATGTACTTACTTATCGTCATCAAGCCCATTCTGTGTTGCTTTAAAGGAGAATATCGCTTAAGCCGGTTCTAGGAGGCGTAAGAGGTTTTGTATCTTATAATTACCTCTCATGAACAGACTCAATAAACCCGAGTCTGCTACTTTTCTCTCTTGTTTGTGTTTGTTGCTTCCAATGGATCACCTTTTAGTATTTATTAACCAGGCACATGGTATTTAAGATAAATGACACTTCACGCGATTAAATCGGTCCGGCAGTAATGGAGATACGCTTAAAAACTAATGCCTAATGTGTTGATCAAGTGACTAACTGTAAACGTTTATAACTTCCTAAGGGTAAACGATAGATATATACGTTTATATTTTTGGAATCTACTCGACGAAAGCTCTCCGATGATACCGGTTTCGAGGTGCTAGGACGAGGTTGAACATTTCATGACGTCACTTCCGGTCGCCATATTGTTTTTTGAAATGTGCTAGTCTCTATCATCCAGACACACTCAAGCAGACTGCGAGCGCTAGCGAGCGTCTGGACTCACTGTTCTTTAAAAATGTTGACCGATAGACGGCGCCAACCGTCAAAACTGACTGCGACGTGACGTCATTTTGATTGCAACATCAAAGTGCACGTTGAATTACGCGCAACATTAGTTCCAGTGGGATGTGTGTACTTCCTTATGAAATATACAATAAACTTCGTTTTATTGTAGTTTCTCTAAAAACATAATTATAATCTTACAAAATGATGTTTAAAATTTAATTTTGGGCATTAATCGTGTGTTTGGAGTAATTTTATAGCACAACATTGCGCGTAACGTCACGTATTTTTTGACGCCGTCGTGACGTAGGGGGTGATTCCCACGGATTTCCATAACAAACTGAAGTTGACCAATCAGAGGCCGGTGATTTTTTTTTGTACACACCTCGTTTTGATGTCAAAATTTTTAAAGAACAGTGAGTCCAGACCATCGTTTGGACTTCTTTGAGAGAAGTCTCGCGAGAGGTCTGGATGATCGAGACTAGAAATGTGCGCGTTAAGACCTTTCCGAAAATATATAGTTTGCCTAGGTTCGGAATCGAACGTTTTTGACTTACTTCTCGTGACCTGCTTCCGGTAACTCCCACTTAACCATACTTCATATTAATGCCGAAATATCGGACCGTTTTGGTATTCGTACCACCACCTATTTCTCTCTTTTGGCACCAATAGTGCCACTTGAATACTTTTCAATAGGGGTCTGAACCCTTTGTACACAATATGCTATTGACAACGTCGATAGTTTGACGCCGATAGTGCCACTCGAACACTTTCCAATAGGGGCGTAAATTCTTTGAACACAACAGGCTGTTGATAATGTCAAGTTCAAAAAGATAAGCCGCATAATGGATTCTTGTAGAAGTTGTCGTATAATTAGGGATTTCCGACTCTTTGTTAGGGACACCAATAGTTTGACACCGATAGTGCCACTCGAATACTTTTCTTAACCCGCTGTACACAATAGGCTATTGACAACGTTAATAGTTTGACGCCGATAGTGCCACTCGAATACTTTTCTTAACCCGCTGTACACAATAGGCTATTGACAACGTTAATAGTTTGACGCCGATAGTGCCACTCGAATACCTTTCTAAAGTTCGCGCGAACAAAAGCTTCTTTGATCTTTTGTAAGGTAACACACTTTGGATCGCTAACCTATCAAGTGACCTAAAAAGGACGGGGTTGACCTCGTGACGTCGCTATAGCATCAATAGCAGTGTTGCTGTCCCTCGTATACTACTAATATGCATAAAAACACCGACTTTGTAGCATACAGCTATTATCAATTTAGATTTTAGTGAAATTTGTGACATGTTTGAGCGTATATACTGGATTAAAAATACTCGTCCATCGGATGGGGACGTACACCGGGCGGTACCGTGTATCGGTCTATCCTCCGAGCACGTTAAAGAACCATAGGAATCTATTCGATAATAAAAGTAGGGGACGGTTCCTGGATTCCTATGTATCCTTCCCCTCTCTCTGGGGCGGCTCTAATTGACCTATACTGTGTTGATGAGCCGTTAAACAACATTCAATTAAATTCGATTAGAAATAGATAATATGCCTCAAATTGATGGAGTTTTAATAAGTGCCTAATAAAAAACGTTTTCTTCGCTTACAAGTGATACAAAATGCACACTTTTGATTGTTTTTTGTTATTATTACATATAACTCATCCGAATGATGTATTGGGAACATTTATTAGTATATTTTTGAGATAATTAATTAAAATCGGTAGCTGGCAAATTTTAAATGCTACCACCCTTTAGATATATCTTAGTAATAAATAAATAGCCATGATAGTTTTTCTGAAACGGTAGCTGAACACATTTTGTGTGTGTGTGTTGTGTTTGTGTTTGTGTGAGGGGGGGGGGGGGGGGGGGGGGAATATGCAAATTTGAACAGGGGGGGGGGGGCGAAAATATGCAAATTTGAACATAAAATGCTAAAAACTGAAATATTATTTTTAAATATTGTTATGATTGCAAAATTTGGGAGCTGAAGCGTTTGTTAAATTCATGTAGATAAAAATAAAATTTGGAATGAACAAAATGTATACAGCTGGAGATTTTTTATAAACATTTCCAATTAAACAAAATAGAATTTGTTAAAATATGTTCATTCATATAAAGTTGTCTTGAGATATATAAAAATGTCAGAGATTTGAAAAAATTGTTTTTAGGCCAAAGGTTGCAAATTTAAACCAAACTCGCTGAAAACAGAATTATTTTTAAAAATATAGTTCTCATTACAATATAAGGAGATTGAAAGATCTTATTAAAGATATCTGTTATATTCATGTTCTTGAAAAACATATTTGGAATGAATAAATATATAAACCTTAAACATTTGGTGGGGAAATCAATAAACTAGATTCCCACGGGCAACATGTCGAACCCGCCAGTTTAGAGATTTACATTGCGAGGAGACTAGGTTTAAAAGTTAGACATTACTGAAAGCAGCAGTGGAAGCTTAGAACATGGAAACGTAAAATAAAATGTTTTCAGTCGTTAAGTTCGAGTCCTTTAATTTTTTTAAATGACTACAAAATATTGATTTAATGTCTGAAAGTTATTTCAAAATCCCTCTATGCATGACAAAGTTATAGCCCGGACAAGATCGGAGGAAGGACACACGCACGCGCGCACATATACCGAACCGCTATTGTGACAACTAGGTCGAGCTGTTCGCAAGTGGGATCGACACACATTAATTCAAGTCGCTGATTTTTGGAATAATTTCAGTTATGCTTAAAACATATCAAATAGTATTTCCTTAAATGTAAAGGTTCGTGAGCTACAGAATTATAGTGCCTGCACTAAAACAAACGTTCGTTTATTTATGTCATCCATGAAGCATGTGTATTACCTGTATTTCATCCTTGGATCCGTACATACAATCGTTTATTTATGTCATCTATGAAGCATGTGTATTACCTGTATTTCATCCTTGGATCCGTGTGATTCTCGAGCATCTATTAGTTTATTTTTGACATCTATGAAGTATTTGTATTACCTGTATTTCATCATTGGATCCGTGTGATTCTTACGCATACATTCGTTTATTTGTGACATCTTTGAAACATGTGTATTACCTTTATTTCATCCTGGTCTGTGTGATTCTCACGCATACATTAGTTATGTCTTATTTGGCCTTTTATTCATCTTTAAAGTTGTTCTTTGTTTCTGTGTGTGTTTGTATTTCATTCTTGGGTCCGTGTGATTCTCGTGCATACATTCGTTTATTTATGACATCTATGAAGCATGCGTATTACCTGTATTTCATCTTTGGATCCGCATCATTTTCACGCATACATTCGTTTATTTATGATACATGTATCTATAGAGCATGTGTACTACCTGTATTTCACCCTTGTGTCTGCGTGATTCTCACGCATACATTCGTTTATTTATTACTTCTATGAAGCACGTGTATTTCACCCATGGGTCTGTGTGATTCTAACACATACATTCGTTTATTTATGACATCTATGAATCATGTGCATTACCTGTATTTCATCCTGGTCCGTGTAATTCTCACGCATACATTTGGTATGTTTTATTTGGCCTTTTATACATCTTTAAAGTTGTTCTTTGTTTTTGAGTGTGTTAGTGGTTGAATGCTACTTTCCTTGTTCGATTGTTATATCTATATTTATTGATGACATCTATGAAGCATGTGTATAACCTGTATTTCATAGTGGGTCAGCGTGATTCTCACGTACACATTCGTTTATTTATAACATCTATTTATGACATATATGAAGCCTGAGTCTTACCTGTGAGCGCCATCTACACCATCGCGCGCACACACACACACACGCGCGCGCACGCGCACGCATATGTAGCAACGAAAGCATAATTGTTGCCCCATCCTTCGTGCCACGTTTTATGTGGGTATATATTTCTTGTTTCAGAAGTTACACTGTGCACATATACTTTCGTGCCACGTTATATGTGTATAATGGTAGATTCGGGCAAGGATTTGGTTAGAGTTCATGTTTCAGAAGTTACACAGTACACATATACTTTCGTGTAATAGAAAAAAAGATTAGTATGTATTATGTTCTTCTATAGCGAATGCTTGTCTGTCAAGCGTGTATGTATGCAGGTGTGTGTGCATTTGTGTGTATGCGTGCGTGCGTGCGTGTGTAAATTGACGGATTAAAACGTTCTTTACGCCCACCTTTAGTAATATGTGTATAATTCAAATGTCAATTAATTTAGATTTTGGCCGATGTAATTTCCATTCAGCGTTCACTAGAACAACATGGACAGACTATTTCCTTCAAAATAATTGTGCCTAGTAATAGAGCAAGATTGCCGTTGTCCCTTTAATTCTTCTCACATTTGTAATAGTTTTGGTAAGTAATACACTGCTGCAATGTGACGACTACGTGATATATGGGTTAATGTCCCGCTGTGTCGATAATTACTATAACCTGTATGACTGTTGTAATACACAGCTAAGTCCGTGATATATGGTCATACCCCCGTTGCGTCGATAATTACTGCTACGCAATTAACTGTGGTGTCCGATTAGGCAGTTAATCACCATTACGTAACAACACTGATAGGAATCTACAAATTTGCATATTAGATTTCATATAGCACACAATTATATATTTGGCAGTGTATAAGGGGATGTCGTAAAGAAAATAAGTATGTATCCATATTGCATTGATACAATATTATTATGCATGCAACTATGTTTAATATGTTTGCGAGACGATGCAACTTTTAATTGATAATGTATACACACACTTATACAATTTGTTAGTTTAAGACCGTGGAGTTAGTTCTACTCTGCGAATACTTAGGAATATATTTATATATTATGTCAGTACGTCTACTGAGACTAGATAGCATGTATATTACATGTACCCCTAATTTAGCTGATTTATCATCGTAATATTACTGAGCAATTGAACAAAGCGACGTTACCCACACCCCACCCCCACCCCCACCAACCACACACCCCACCATTCACTCAACGCCCCACCTACTCCATCACGAGCGCAAGCATAAGTGTATCCCCATCCTTCGTGCCACGTTATATGTGGGTAATTATGTCTTGTTTCAGAAGTTACACTATACACATATACTTTTGTGCCACGTTATATGTGTATAGTGGTAGATTTGGGCAAGGATTTGGATAAATAATTCTTGTTTCATAAGTTACACTATACACATATACTTTTGTGCCATGTTATATGTGCATAGTAGTGGATCTGGGCAAGGATTTGGGTAGATTTGGGTAAATATTTATTGTTTCAGAAGTTACATTATACACATATACTTTCGTGCCAAGTTCTATGTGGAAAGTGGTGAATCTGGGCAAGGATTTGGGTAGATTTGGGTAAATATTTCTTGTTTCAGATTTAACACTATACACATATACTTTTGCGCCACGTTATATGTGTATAGTGATAGATTTGGGCAAGGATTTGGGTAGATTTGGGCAAGGATTAGAGTAGATTTGGGTAAGTATTTCTTTTTTCAGAAGTTACACTATACACATATACTTTCGTGCAAAGTTATATGTGGAAGGTGGTGAATCTGAGCAAGGATTTGGGTAGATTTGGGTAAATATTTCTTGTTTCAGATGTTACACTATACACATATACTTTCGCGCCACGTTATATGTGCATAGTAGTGGATCTGGGCAAGGATTTAGGTTGATTTGGTTTAATATTTCTTATTTCAGAAGTTACACTGTACACATATACTTTCGTGTCACGTTATATGTGTATAGTGGTGGGTTTGGGCAATGATTTGGGAAAATATTTCTTGTTTCAGAAGTTACACTATACACATATACGTTTGTGCCATGTTATATGTGCATAGTAGTGGATCTGGGCGAGGATTTGGGTAGATTTGGGTAGATTTGGGTAAATATTTCTTGTTTCAGAAGTTACATTATAAACATTTACTTTCGTGCCAAGTTATATGTTGAAAATGGTGAATCTGGGCAAGGATTTGGGTAGATTTGGGTAAATATTTCTTGTTTCAGATGTAACACTATACACATATACTTTTGTGCCACGTTATATGTGTATAGTGGTAGATTTGGGCAAGGATTTGGGTAGATTTGGGCAAGGATTAGAGTAGATTTGGGTAAGTATTTTTTTTCAAGAAGTTGCACTATACACATATACTTTCGTCCCATGTTATATGTGCATAGTAGTGGATCTGGGCAAGAATTTGGGTAGATTTGGGTAAATATTTCTTGTTTCAGAAGTTACACTGTACATATATACTTTCGTGCCACGTTATATGTGTATAGTGTTGGATTTGGGCAATGATTTGCGAAAATATTTCTTGTTTCAGAAGTTACACTATACACATATACTTTTGTGCCACGTTATATGTGCATAGTAGTGGATCTGGGCAAGGATTTGGGTAGATTTGGGTAAATATTTCTTGTTTCAGAAGTTACATTATACACATATACTTTCGTGCCAAGTTATATGTGGAAAGTGGTGAATCTGGGCAAGGATTTGGGTAGATTTGGGTAAATATTTCTTGTTTCAGATGTTACACTATACACATATACTTTTGTGCCCCGTGTTATATGTATAGTAGTAGATTTGGGCAAGGATTTGGGTAGATTTGGGCAAGGATTAGAGTAGATTTGGGTAAGTATTTCTTTTTTCAGAAGTTACACTATACACATATACTTTCGTGTCATGTTTTATTTGTATAGTGGTGGATCTGGGAAAGGATTTGTGTAGATTTCTGTAAATATTTCTTGTTTCACAAGTTACGCTATACACATTATACTTTCATGCCACGTTATATGTGTATAGTGGTAGTTTGGGCAAGGATTTGTGTAAATATTTCTTGTTTCATAAGTTACACTATACACATATACTTTAGTGCCACGTTATATGTGTATAGAGGTGGATCTGGTCAAGGATTTGGGTAAATATTTCTTGTTTCAGAAGTTACATTATACACATATACGTTCGTGCCATGTTATATGTGTATAGTGGTCGATTTGGGCAATGATTTGGGTAAATATTTCTTGTTTCATAAGTTACACTATACACATATACTTTCGTGCCACGTTATATGTGTATAGTGGTGGATCTGGGCAAGGATTTGGGTAGATTTGGGTAACTATTTCTTGTTTCAGATGTTACACTATACACATATACTTTCGTGCCACGTTATATGTGTATAATGGTAGATTTAAACCTTAATATGGTTCGAACATTATATTTTGATTGATATAAGTGTTTTATCATGAATCCGTCCAGGAATGCAAAGTTATTGAACGCTATATGACCTTTGTCCTCTGTCACGTGCTCCTCCATATGCAGCATCAAAAACCAATAATAAATATAGGCTGCGCACTCAAAGCGTGCCGCCAATAATAATTATGTTGATGAGTCATTAAACAAGAATCAGTTCAGATCAATTTCCTTATTTAGTCAACACTCAATATGTTATAATAACATTTTTCACTCTCTCATGTGCATTGAGTGCATTCTCTGGCGTGGCTCTAAATAACCTGTAACGTGTTGATGATCCATTAAACAAGATTCAGTTCAATCTAATTTCCTTATCTAGTCATTATTTCACCAATCAGTATGTTATAATACCACATTCCACTCTCTCAAGGGTATATATTAGACATCAGTTGATGTGTATACTCTGGGGCGACTCTAAATAACCTGTAATGTGTTGATGAGCTGTTAAACAATATTCAATTATATTCACTTTCTTTAATTCAGTCATATATTTCACCATGCAATACATTATAATACTACCTTCTACTTTCTCTGGGCGGCTCTGAATAACCTATAATATGTTGACGAGCGATTAAACAAGATTCACTTCAATTCAGTTTCCTTATTTAGTCACCACTCAATATGTTATAATACCAGTTTCCACTCTCTCAGGATGTGCATTTAAACAACATTCTGTTCAATTCAGTTTTCTTATTTAGTCATTATATCATCACTCAATACGTTAAAATACCACTTATAATTAGTAGTAACTTTTTGAGGTTTTCATTATGTATTTTCACATCAAAAAAAAAGAAAAAGAAAATATACTACAATTATACGTTAAATAACAGGACACATAATTATAAACTTAGTGGAATCTTATGTAACAAGAAAAGTCATAGGATACAATATATACTATGACGACGAGCGGCAATAATACTAAATATTGTAGTATATATATTTATTTTAATTCAATGCATTAGAATTAAAGCATCTTGTGTGTGTTTTTTGTGTAAAATTAATTGTGAGTTCAATTTGGTGTAGCAAAGGCAGAGAACGAAATGGAAAAGTGAAATGAAGATGAAATGTTTTTATTTGTTTTAAATGTTTTAAAATAAACGTGCAATTTAAGTGCTTTGCAAGGAAGAGCTATATTCGCTATTTTTATATTAAGCTTAACGAGCTGGACGGCGAACTGAAAAAAACTTCGCTAAAACCGACAATTCGCTATGGCTTAATTCCGGCTATATGTATTCTTAAAAGTCTGACTTTTGACTAAAATAATGTTCCAATGCACAATTATATAAAAAACTCACTCTGAATATGTCCATACGTATGAATAATTACAATTTACATTCGGTATTAATATGATCAAATGTCTATATTTTTTATGTTCATGCTGTACAAAAACAACATTATTGATGTGCAAAAATAAAAATTGTATGTACAACTTTGCAAGTGTGTCATGACTCTGCCAAGACTTGAACCCGGATTTCTTTTCTCGAAAGAAAAGTGTGTTTCTTTACACTACAGAGATCGCCCAGACATCACAAAAGAGTGTACAAAACTAGGCAAAACTAAGGCCTAAAAATATATATTGATATGGGACTTTTTCTAAAATGATCAGCATGACATGAAGTTGGTCCTTGTCGAAAATCGTTTTGATTCGACGTTAAACATAACTGCCAGCGGCCATCTTTGTTTACATAGAGTTATTTAGAAAAAACTTGTAACGACTACTCCTCTGAAACTACTCGACGGATTTTTCCATGAAACTTCACAGGAATGTTGCTCTTGATGTCTAAATGATCCTAGCAAAATGTCAGGTTGGTCGGAAATTCAAGATGGCCGCCACAGCTAAAAATTGATTTTCAAAAAACAAGTTTGTAGTCTTAAAAACTATAAGTGATATTGATATGGGACTTTTTCTAAAATGATCAGCATGACATGATGTTGGTCCTTGTCGAAAATCGTTTTGATTCGATGTTAAACATGGCTGTCAGCAGCCATCGTTGTTTGCATAGAGTTATCTAGTAAAAAACTTCTAGCGACTACTCCTCTGTAACTACTTGACTGATTTTCATGAATCTTCACAGGAATGTTGCTCTCGATGTCTTATTGATCCTAGAAAAATTGCAGGTCGGCCGGAAATTCAAGATGGCCACCATGGCTAAAAATATATTTTCAAAATAAAAGTTTGTAGCGACTACTTCCTGAAAACTATAAGTGATATTAATACGGGACTTTTTCTAAAATGATCAGTATGACAGTCATGATGTTGATCCTTGTCAACAATTATTTTGATTTGACGTTAAACATGGCCGCCAGCGACCATCTATGATGTTGATCCTTGTCAAAAATTATTTTGATTTGACGTTAAACATCACCGCCATCGGCCATCTTTGTTTACATAGAGTTATATAATGAAAACTAGCGACTAGTCCTCTGAAACTACTATGAGAGAAATGTGAGAAACATGTGCATCATAAAATTATGGAGATACGCACATCATAGTGGGGTTTTGGTTCAGTGGTGTTTGATGTCAGTTCTGGCCCCTTGAATTATTTCTAAGAAAAATTATTTTGTGTGCTATTTCTCCATAAGTCCTATATATATATGGATTTTCGCCAAACTTTGTGAGAAGCATCAGTATGAAGTGGAGATGCGCATATAGTTGTGGGGTATGCGTTTGCAGGGGTATTAAAAAACCTCAGTGATAGTTTTAGTTTGAAAAGGTTTTAATCTAAATTTTTATTAGACCTAACAAAAAAACATGTGTGTTTCCGGTTTCCCGACCGACCCTACTTTTTCACCGCCGACACTAAATATTTTTAGCAAAAAAAAAAAAGAAGGAAATATTACAATCAAACAACAAATATTTTTATTAAAATGATAATTTTATTAGCCAGAGTTGTTAAGCATCTAATCTGGATCCAAACTGTTTGCAAAGGTTATCAAGAAGTTGCCTTATGCTAAATAAAATTATACCTGAGTTTACTGTAACCCGACCGACCCTCTGAAAGCACCCCCGACTCCTTTTTTTTTTATTTAATTTTTTAAGGGTTACAAGTAAGTAATTACTACTTGACGTCTTCGGTTTGACGCGGCCAGGGGGCTAAAACCCACGACTTTCGGATTGCAGGTCAAACAGTTCTTGCCACTACATCACTGCACTTCAGTATTTTTAGTTATTTTATTACCAGGGTTGATTTATACTCGCTGTATTGCGTATCGAATTTTTGAGAGTTTTAAAGTACTTGATTATAAAGCTATATGTTTACAAGGCAGAAAGATATTAAGCAGCTTATTGAGTGAACTAAAATGAATCCATGTGATCAAGGCGTGTTTCTCTTCTTTTTTTTCATATCTGATTATACAATTATTATTCGTCAGCCGAAGCCGACGAATATATTTGTGATTATGTTAAAGTGCCACTGGAAGGAGAAGTAATTAATGGAGAAAAATTGTTGCTTTCATTTTTTACTAAATTCATCAAATGAACTGACATGATAGTAAGATTGCGCATTTTCTTGTATATTGACTGTAGCTGGTACTTAGAGTCTCTGAAAGTCCTGGATGTATTTACATTATTTAAACTACTTAGCTAATACTTTAAAGTGCATACATAGCATATAAGATGCACTATACACAGAGGAGATGAGCAGTCACCGCTAACCGTACTTACAAACTTGTTTCGCAGTGGTTAAACTCCAAACTTAAAGGAAGGAAATTGTAAGACTTGTAGAATGTAAATAGAGTACTAAGCATCATTGTTGCAACTAGGAAGTGTCAATAAAAATATGTATTCTTAGTTGCAAATATAATTGACTATTTATGTATAGGTCTATCTGTATCTTTATGACACCTATAATAACTCAAGGGTGAAAAGGTGCCATTCTGGCTAAGTATATCAGATTACTGTACACATCTATTTTATGATCCTATATCAGATGCCATAAAGCACAACAATTAAGTCTTCTGGTATAACAAATTTGCAAACTGGCTCATTATTAAATCCCTGTGGTGACACAGTGGACACTTTTCTGTGGCCATAACAATTTTCAAACCTATCATAGCCCCAGCATGGTGTCAAATTCCACTTCCTCGGGAAATAAAGAACAAATAAAGCCTCAAGTTTTAAAATATTTCATAGCTGTCCTTATATTGTATACCAGAGTGAGGATATATGAACATTTATAGAAGCATTGCAGTCTTGAAAAAAAAAAAAAAAAATATATATATAAAATATAATACATTTTAATATTTTTGGTTCATACGTTACCAAACTAATGTTACCTTTTTCTATGCTTTGAATAAACTACAAAAAGTTATAACTAAACGAGAGACACAAAAGGACCTTTAATTACTCATGTAAATAAAAGGAAGGATGAAGTTCACTATATAAAAGTGACACTTGACAAAATACATTAGGACACCATATTTCATGTAAACAACAATTATTTATGCATTCTACAAATATTAAATTATTAATTTATCAAATAACAAATCATTTACAATATGAAACAGCAGTTAAGAAGTTATGGACCGGACATTAGAAATGTATCTGGTGACATGAATGCTTCTGCATTTTTTTTTTATTTATAAAAAAACATTACTATCTTGACGTGATAATCATTTGTGATAAAATAAATATTATAATATAATCTGTGAATAAAAATGAACAAGAAATCCGCGAATTCACATGTCTCGCCAGGGAGTAGGTATACAGGGAGGAGAAACAGGTTCATAAACGCTCTAGTTTATATATTTATGTTGTCGAGCTAGAACGCCGCCATTTACTATTGTATCGATACAGGTAAATCGATCGTAAGAGCGTTACATTTGAAAAGTTAAAATTTCTGCCAACATCTCAAATTAGGCACTTTTGACAGTCTCTTTTTTACGGCTTTCTGTTATAATCAACATCACGAAATTACCTTCTTGACAAAGATAAATATGTCTACAATTCACTTTTTGTTATTATTATAATGCCTAATATAACCCATACTTCGAATCGCGTTTGCAATAGCTCCACATCATTTTTAAATTTGAAAAATTAAAAATTTCAGCTGATATCTCAAAAGGCACATTTTCAATACCTCTTTTTAGGCTTTGTCTTATAATCACCAACATGAAATTACCTTCTTGACAAAGATAAATATGTCTACTATTCACTTTTTGTTATTATTAATGCCTAAATAACTGGTAGTCTCGTATCTCGTTTGCAATAGCTATACACTGTCACCATTTTTTATTTGGCGCAGAGTTGCGCCATCTTTGTTACACGGAACCGTCTGATAAAATGTGTTTTTATACATGCAAACAAATACACGCTATGTATCAGAGGACACAATGTGAATAAATAATACTTATGTTTACATTTCGCACTTTTATTGAGTTTGTAAGTGTAATAATTTATCAGAATTTGATGTTTTTCACAAACGCGCGAAACAACCGGCAGTAGTCATTTTCACGCGGGTCAATGATGCTTAAATTAAAGTTGGTAAACATTTTAGTAACTAAAAACAATGGAGTTTGCTGAGATGACATTTAAGTGCATTTGTTTAAAAATAAAATGCCATTCTATTAAAAACAAGAGGCCCAAGAGGGCCTGTGGACGCTCTACTGGCTAAAACGGCTCTTATATTAAGGGTTGTCGACATAAAATTCCCATTACTACTTCTTTTAAAACATTGCATAAACAACAAGGATAGGATGGCCTTAGATCGCTCACCTGGTAATCATGGGCAATAAGTCTGCTGTGACTAGTATGGCATGGGTATTTTTAAATTTGTCCCACTTTCTTCTATGAATGAAATTTCATAAAAATGGGTTGTGGGGTTTATATTAAAAAACTAAACAGATATGGTAAATAACTCATGAAAGGTATAAATGATTAAAATTAACCACGCCACATTCAACAGTAAGAGTCCCATTATTGCGGACGAGTGCATAGTACGTGTGTGAAATTGATAAATATTAACTGTAAACATCTTTAAATAAGGTAAATACGTGATTCATTTATTAAAGAGTCTCATCTGTTGATGTTTATTTCCCATCTTTGATTAAAACTGAATAGCTGTTGTCAGATCATTAAAGACCGTCTTACAGGGGGGGAAAGGCCAGACATAGATCACGAAAAGCAAATTGAAATTCAAATCAGCAGACAGTATCGTTGAAAATGTTGTTTTGGAGTGAATAACAGATTTTATCTTATCGAGAAATGTGAAAACTTTATATTTTCACGAATGCGAAGCATGAGTGTAAATATTGAAGTTTGATCACTTCGAGATGAAATAAAATCTGTTATTTACGACAAAACAACAAATTTTCTTTTTATTTCATGTTTTATAATCAAAGTGTACTGCATTATGTTGAAAACTTAATAAAAAATTGACGACGTCATTGGCTTACTATGATAAAATTGATGTTTTTAATTCCCCATATCTTCTTAATTACTTAACCGATTTCAATAATCTACAACTCATTTTTTTTATGACGTTATTTCCAATCCAATGATATAACCTTTATATCAACTTTCGGAAAAAAATAGTTTTTGAAAAAAACAAGTAGTTCCGGCAGTGAAAAAATAAAACTCTACATTTCACACGTATGAAATACCCATTTTATTTCATTGCTAAAATCCACTATTTCACTGCTAAGCAAAAAATATAAATTCAAATTAGAGATACATATTCATATAATCACCTGTCAAATTAATGCAAATCAGCAGACAGTATCCTTGAATACTCGTATAAATTCAAATTAGGAATACAAATTCATATAATTATATCATTTTTAAATGAGAAAACCTCTAGTATTACCTTGCAATATGGAGTCTCTTTCGAAAACACCGTTCGGTCCTTGGCCCGACCTCTCGTGTTTGGGTATGGCCGCCTGTGCGTAGGCGTCCAAGACTAGAGGCGTACGACTAGAGGCATACAAACTTACAGCTTGGGAGGGGGCGGGGTGTCGGCGACAGTTTTCAGAACCCCCAAAATTGTGTTCGCTCGACAGGCAGCAACGGGGCCCAAAGGCGGGGTCTTCGGTGGTCTTTGATCCAGTATTCCCAGTTTTGGTGTTGGCCACCAAATTCGAAGGTCTCCAGAGTCGCAGATACCCAGAGGTTGCAACGATTCATCCCAATCGTATGGCCCATGTATGCCTTTCTCATCGGGCTTCTCCCCAGGCATCACTGTCCCCGTGATTTAAGACCACTTGTCACTTTTTCAAATTTTCTGGCCGTGTGAAGTCAATAATTTTATTATTTTGAAGCTAAAAAAACAACGTGCTTTTCGTTGGCTTCTTAGCTACATGAAAAATTATATATTTATCGCTTCTTTGAAGTTGTTGATCATAATTTGTTTTGGCGTGATTGCGAAGGGAATTCTACGTCGATATTCTCTTTGTCATCTCTCATTCGGATCCACTGGATGGTTAGTTTATGAATGCACGAAACCAATTCCAGGAGGTCACTGAAATTGCCGAACATGTTTCTGTTTTTTCGACATGGAAGATCGTCCAAATTTTGACTGCTGGAGTGTCCCTACCTGGCCTTGATGGGAACTTAGTCAGGCAATATCTCGACAACAAGAGTTTTCTAGTTAGTTAGTACCGGAAAATCCTTTTTTCTCGAGATACGGTCAAACTAAGCTCCCATCATGGTCAGGTATCCAGCTCTAGCTGTAAATCCCCATCACATAGTCAACACTTGCCAATGCACTCCACGTGGTGACCGTTGTAGGCGGTGAACTACTCAGCAAAAAAAAAAAGAATTCTCTCCCTGTCTTAATATGTTTGTGTTTTCATTCAATCTCGTCGTTTTTAATTCATTCGTGAATATCGGTCATTCACTTCATTATTCGGGATCATGCCTCGTGTGTATTTCGACGGATCGGTGTGTTAAAAATCTTGACATTTTGCTAGCCGGAAGGAAACGGGACAGAAAATAATGCACTGTTGCTATATACACAATATGGCCGTTAGCAACAGGTGTTGATGAATGTTTTGCGGTGCATGTTTGTTATTTACAATACATATGAAGATTTTATCACTGGTTTTATCTAAATAAACTTTTGCTTGAGCAATCGGCTAAATGACATTGCAAAACTTTGATGATAACTTTGATCTTGCAAACTTTTGGCGGGAATCTAAGTAGAGCCATGCTAGTATGACTAACCGATACGGAAATCTAGATACATTCGAGATATGCTTGAAAGAAGTGATCGAGAGATGTTGCGAATGGTCTTTGATTCTGCTGTCGACGTCACGTGCCCCAGGTTTGTAGCCTGCACGTGATTTCCAGGCGTTCTGAAAATTAACAATAATGCACCTATCGCAATGATAGCGATTTTCCCGAAGAACATTATATGCACTATCGCAATGTGTCCGAAACCTTTAGCAAAAACCTATCTGTAAAGAGAGTCGACGTGAAAAGGAAATTAGTTGATTTGTGAGTTGTTTGCGCGCCGAATGCGCTGTGGTTTCGGAAGTGCTCTGGAGTTGTCCAGGATAGCAAATGTGAAAATTATCTATCGCAGATTTTGCAATAGGCTCCATTGTTCACCTTGTTTAACCCTTTCTCCGAAAAGTTTTACATTATCGGTCGATAAAAATATTATTACATTATCCAGAATTATTCAGAAGGGCGCATATGGGGGAATGGGATATGCGCAAATGTAAAGCGTGTTTTATGTGTTTGCATGCCAGCTGTTTTTCCGCGTCGCACCCATCCCACAGTACACCCCCATAACTTTCACATGACATCATCAAAATAATTTGACCAATCAGTGATCAATACAATAAAATACCTCCACATTCTGGTAGGGAGTAAACTCGGTGTTTATCGTTGGTGCTCAACTGACTTTAGCCCTTTATAAAACTAGTTTGTAGTGATAATTATATTAAAAGTTTATTTTTTATGTACCTCTATGTTTTTTCTTTTGGTGTTGTCTGATTTTAAAACACCAATATGGATACATTTAATTTAAATCATGGTCTAATATTTTCATTTTTCATATAGAGATAGAGTATAAAGTCCGAGTAAACCCCTTTATTTTCACCTACTGAATATCTCAACCTACCGGAAGTTGACCGGATGTGAAAGTTATGAATTCTTTAAATGAACTATTTTGTTCGATTATGGTACGTTTGTAACTGCTTATCTGTTTTGGTTTTATATAATAAAGAACACAAATCAAAGACAATCCCCACCACCCCCTATTCTTTAAATAAACTATTTTGTTCGATTATGCTACGTTTATAACTACTTATCTGTTTTGGTTTTATATAATAAAGAACACAAATCAATGACAATCAATATTCGATCTCTTCCGACGTCACTCCATTACAGTTTACATTGACCAGAGTGTACGTGTACAGCTAAAAAAATTAATCAGGTGACACAGTGACTTGCAAAAACATGTTTACTCAATTTTCATTGAAACTGTAAATTTTAAAAATATTTGTCCAATACGCCAGATTTAGGTCATGTGACCGGGCCGAAAATGCATATCCATATTGGCCCGGTCACCTGACCGTTATGATATGGCTCAATTCTCGAGAGCTTATTGTAGGGTAATTTTGTGCATAAAAAATTCGTATACATATAGTCACGTATGGCGCCTCATACTATTCCAACGACCCGCTCCATCATAAGCATGAACAAGTTAAGATAATGCAATTTACTCTAATTTAGCACGCTACACAGTGAACGTATAACTGAACAATGGCGCAGGTTTTGGGATGAATAAATTATGACGTCACAAAGAAGGCGGGTCTTATGTTTTCGGTCAGGAGCGGCGTTCGGACTAATGGATATTTTTACGTCTTACACACATATTTAAACCCCGCAAAAATATACAAACGATATATTATGCATATCAAATCAAATATATTTCGATAAAATCAATGGTTGGGGCCACTGAAGGAAGATTAAGTAGAATAAAATGAAGACCCCAAGGTACCCCGTTTCGCCATATAAGCCAAGATGCGACCTTGGGGTCTTAAAGATAAAGCGACGTCCACGTAATGTGTAGGGGGTACAGTATGTGCGCTTTGCTAAAAAAATGGTTAAATATTAAGAAAGTTATGAACCCAAAAACATAATTGAATCGAGCTCTTTGTTTATAACAATATTTCCAATATCGATAAAGAAAGTTATAAATTAAAACAAAAAGCTGTTTAGGTGTTACATTTTTGTAGCAGTCATTGGTGAATAAATCAGAACTCTTCGTATTCCATATCACACCTGATATAAATATTTAAAAGAAATGATATTCCTTGTGTGTAGTTTAACGATAAATAAATTGTTCCCTAGAACAATATTGAATTCTCAGGATAATATCAGGTATGATATGGAAAAAAGGAAAGCGATAATTTATACATATCGAATCTATAGGATCCCTTTGTGGACACATCCGAAATGTCCACTAAGAGATCCTTTTTATCCGAAATGTCCACTTATGGCAGTTCAAAGTTCTTTATTATGCATTTAATTCTCTCAAAAAATATATACATTATTTGAGAGAATTAAATTAATAATCATATATTATGTGAGAGATTATTAAAATTAAT
Organism: Cyrtodaria siliqua; assembly: GCA_037043455.1. Classification (NCBI taxonomy): domain Eukaryota; kingdom Metazoa; phylum Mollusca; class Bivalvia; order Adapedonta; family Hiatellidae; genus Cyrtodaria; species Cyrtodaria siliqua. Next base: position 79,340 of record JAWPHD010005214.1, read on the forward strand.
TCATAATAACGAAAACATTTTAAAGTAGGATCTATAAGATACAAGTACATACATTAAATATTATATGTGGAGTAAACATCAACCTTGACAAAGAGCCTCGCACAATAGAAGACGCCTTATCTCACTCGGTCACCTAGTCAACCTAATTAAAATATTGATATCTAATAATAGCACTCTGACCTTTTGACCACCTGACCGCTCGTACACTCCCAAACAAATTTGGTCAATCTGCTAGTGTGTCTTCGGAATTAGTTTATTTTCTATGTGAACAAACTTTAAACGTATAGCAACGTTTGTGTCATACATATACACTGTTACCACCTAACTGGCATGGGCACATAAAGCGCACGTTTATAGTATTAACTGGTTGATTGTTTTGCTTTTAAATTTGTTTTTCGAAATGTATGTGTTTGTTTTTGTAACTTTATGTATGTATCCTGAAGAAGGCGATTAAAGCCGAAAGCGCTCGATATTTCGTAGTTTAAGCACTGTTTGGTGATAATTTGTCTCACATTTATACACATATATATATGTGTATCCCCAAGATCCGGCACCTTTCATTGTCACTGTCTCAATATAGCTGTGTGTGGTTGAATGCTTAAATGTGTCCCACTCATATGAACTATAATTGTATGTATGTATGCGTCTATATGTTAATTGTGCCTCCAGATGAGTGGGTTATGATGTAGGGATACAGTTTATCAGCGTGTGTTTCAGCTATCCTTTATAGGAAGTGAATGCATACGCTTGATTTCTGTGTATCTCGTCATAGCTAGGCGCCCTGCCGTAGTTCGTCCGAAGGTTGTCTCCTTGGTAGTTCACAAATAGTTCTCCCTATATATAATTCTGCAACTGTATGTATGTATGCGTCTATATGTTTATTGTGCCTCCAGACGAGTGATTTATGATGTAGAGATATAGTTCATCACCGTGTGTTGCAGCTGTCATTTTTAGGAAGTGAATGCACACGTTTGACTTCTGTGTATCTCGTCATAGCTAGGCGCCCTGCCGTAGTTCGTCCGAAAGTTGTCTGTCCTTGGTAGTTCACAAATAATTCTCCCTATATATAATTCTGCTTTGTGAATGTGAATCTCTTACGAGATCCCAAATTTCGAAAGTTGCCGTAGTGAGTTCAAATTATCTCCCTTTAATATATTGACTGAATTCACAGTATCCTCAAGATCCGGCACCTTTAATTGTCACTGTCTCAATATAGCTGTGTGTGGTTGAATGCTAAATGTTGTCTGTCCTTGGTAGTTCACAAATACGAGGGGCATTCAATAAATTCTGTCACTTATCACCCGTTCCGGTTACTATTATCTACTGGAAGTAGGAAGTTATGAAGGTTATGAGGCTGCTTACAGCAGTAATAAGGGACGCCCTTTATCCCCTGAGGTACGCTATTATCTAGTCGGATAAGGTAATAAGGGACAGTTTGGAGAGGCTGTCGGACAGCCAATCAAATGGCTCCATTTCGCGCGTGCGCATTTCGGCCACTAACCTCAGCAGTCGCCATGTTGAACTAAAAAAAATGCGTGTAATTCGACCAAGAAAGTCAACTCGGACATACATTATTAGAAGAGGATCGGAGAAATAGACTAAGGCAGACCATATCCTGCCAGTGCTATTGGCACAAACGTCCACGTCGGAAAACAACCACATTGGCAATGTCAATAAGGGAATACAAGGTCAAGGTCTGTATGCATATATGGAATCATTGTTTTTACCATAATTTGTGTAATTTTAGCTGTGACAGTTGGGATTGCATCGTCTTCTTGAACTTATAGGCATACTTGACACTATCAGTTCAGTTATGATCATACACATTCAGAGCTGTAGTATGTAGATCAGCTGAGGTTTTTTTGACGTGAGCAGCCGAATTTATCCTTCTGTCCGAGATTAGACGAAAATTGCCTACTCAGTAGTCAATCAGTAGTCAATTTGGGTATTAATCCCGGATAAAAGGGTAAATTCGGATACCATTAGATTTTCATAAATAAAATGGTTACATCTCGTGCATGTCGTTGCTGCATAAACAACCACCGTATTTCAATAGAACAAAACTTAAATACCACAACTGCATGCAAAAGAGAGGAAAGACATGCCGATATTGTCAGTGCTCGAAGACCACTGTTAGTGGTCGGAGGTCGGACATTTTTATTGTTTACATTCACACCAATCTCGTCGGTTGACGCCTCGGTCCCTATTTGGAAACTTCACTCCTCCTACTCACACACCTGATGCTTTCCTGTTAACATTGTCGATTTGTGTCAGCTGTGAGCGGGTTTAAGTTTACAAATACGTGTCAGCGCGAGATATGTCGAAATGTAAACATTCCAGAAAATGTCTGCTAAAAACATGGACAGTCTTATGAAAATGCCTATGATCGACGAGGTATTCTTCTGTTTGGTGAGTTTTATGCATGCACACGTGGTATTTAAGCTTTAATCTATTTAAATACATGTTTATGCAGACATTCCATTCCATTAAACCGTTAATCGGAGAATGGCGTCTTTCTAGTAGACCCATTCATAGAGAGGAAGTTGTCCTAGCCAGGGTCAGGATAGGGCATACGCACTGTACTCATTCATATTTATTACAAGGTGAGCAGTTGCCTGAATGTATACCCTGTTTTGTTGGAATGTGTAGACTTTGATCCTATGCATCAAAGATACTACACAGTTAATACTTTGAAAGAGTTATTTGATACTATAGATTTTAGTCTTGTTTTAGATTTCCTTAAAGAAATCAGACTTTATAATCAATATAATATTTTCCTATATATATATTAACTTGTTTACAAGCCCGTTGGCGGGCATTTGTTGATTTACATATAACATTCATAGTTTATATTGCTACCATATCATCCCTTATTTGTAGATAGTTTTATCTTTATACGTTTACATTATTTTTAATTACTACTTCATTCCTTCATGTTTTTGCGTGCAATATGACCTATTTATGTGTCGTAAAACACCATTCATTTATGCAGACATTGCTTGATTTCTTCAGAAACCTCTCTTGATGGGGTCGACCCTGATACCTAAAAATTCTATAAAGGATGGCATCGTAGCTCTGTGGTATACAGTACAGCTCACGTGAAACCCACCCTTTACTCAATTTGTCGAGTTTGGTCGTATCGAGTGCCGCGCGAATCCAAGCGGCGAAAGTACTCCATTGTCGAGTCACTCGTTGTGATGACACTCCGAGTTACTCCTTGTAGAATCCAATTAACCATAAGTGCACACCTGTGTTGATTTATTATTGGGAAAAAATCTAATTTTTCCGACAACTTTTCGGGTGAAGTTTTCTGACAGCGTGCTTGAAAAAGGCAATCGCCAGAAAAAGTACAAACAATGAGACGCCGAGTGCATCTTTTCTGCGCAAAGTTGACACGACTGATAAATACAACGAATAAATTTCCTTTTTAATGCATTTAATCACAAATTTTGTTCGTTTCTGTTGTCCAAAAGTTATTTCTTGTTCTACCGTCATAAATACCCATAATCCTTGGCCATGTATGTACCTTTTAACAAGGCGGCACTAACAACGGGTTTATGACTCGGTTTTTTTTCTGACTTCAGAACCCATCGATGTATTAATAATAAACAGCAGAATAGTAAAAACTTGTTACAAATAACAATTATTTAAAAATATAATTATAATTTCCAGTATAATAATTACCGATTGAATTTATGTTCAATCACCGCAAAGCCAGTAATAAGAACAGCCATATAAGTCGTGACCCAGTATACATAATCCGGGCATTCAAATTTTACCACATCCGCTTCTCCAAAACAAAAGTAAAATTGTCTTCTGCTTCGATTTCTGCAGGTTACACGCTTCTAGGCCCATTCTCCATATTTTATCTAGATGTAAATGTAGGATGCGCCTGGCATGTTCATCCCTGTTTGGCGCCATATAACCTTTCTTGTGTTGGTGCGCCGTAAAACCCCAATTCAGTTCATTATTCTGCTTTGATTTTTTCTAAAGTTATTGAATAATTATGCATTAAAATGACTGCAATTAGAAAAAGTTGAACCTTTTACCTGTGCAGTTTCGACTCGGCGAACTCCGAGTTTGTCTACGCCAAGTATTGTGGCGTAATTACCCCAAGAACTTTTCGCGTAGCTGATTCCCACTCTGAGTAGTTTTATCATCGAAACGCGATTTGTAAATTCCTCACTTGGCGTTAAAGAGTAAAGTGTGGGCTTCGAGTGAGCTGTATGTACCATAATAGCTACGATTCTCGCAGCTACATCCCCTATTAAAAGTGTAGGCAAAAATTGTAAATCGTATATATATATGTCCTCGTGATATATATGAGAACAAGTTACTAAATCGGCAGACTGTCAGAATTTACGTTTAAATATTTCTTAATTTTATAGATCTATGGTGTAAACTAGGACACGTCACTTGCTTTTTTTCTTCTTCTTTTTTTTTGTAAATAATGCATTTTATTCTTATACATGTATAAACACAAACTATGTACATATATGTTTAACCCATAATGCATTTAAAGAATTGTTTACTCTGAGACGCATGTAAAATTCCGCTCGTCATGACGAGTGACTTGTTAGGCCGGTCGAGTGGATATTTCCTTCTGTAGTCTGCGAAATTAGCGGTTGTCCGGGACAACTTATTTATGAACAAGACAACCACGTGTTCCCACCTTGGTTGTCCGATCGGACAACCAACATTTCTGAAAGCGCAAAGCTATTTGTCAGTCAAAACAAGTATGAAAGTCGAAACACGATTACATTGAGGTGACGCTATGAGGAATTGATAAATTAATTGTATCCCTCTATGGAAGGTCACAACACGTCATGACCTCTTTTTTTCGGATTTTGCCGAATTCTTTATTTTGTATAGAGCAACCAATCGAACTGCCTCGTCCGATTCCGTCACTTGGGAATCCACATTTACCGAGTACGGAAATTTGCGAATAGTTCCGATCGATAGAACAACGGAAAGTTAGAAGAATAAAATAAACATCAATATGCCAATTTAGCGCATGCGTCGGTTAAAAACGTGTTTCCGGTTGTCACAAAATGTCAATGTTGCGTTACGTGACGGATGCGGCCATTCCTGGTTAAGCAGTGCTGGTAAACCAGTGAATAAACTAATGAAAATAATCAAAACAAGAGACAAGTAAGCGTTGCAAAGCCACAAGAGACAAAATTGTTTCTTCTTGGAAAGTTGGTTGTCGAGTGGCTTAAATGGTAAAATGCAGTGCACTTGGTGCACAGAATCCGGATAAGACACTGATGGTTCCCCTGTAAAGGGGTGTTCTAGCATTTGGATTGACACTATAAAAAAAACATGAACAGTAAAAAAAAATATGTAAAATTAGCTTTACAGAAAAGTGTGCCCACTGTTTCTGAAAGCCCTGCTGCTGCTGCCCTGTACAAGCTGAAACAGGCCGATTATTCCCAACTTGCTATTAAATTTAGAATGGCACATGCGATAGCCAAGTACCACAAACTTTTCAGAGAACGACATAGACAGTCTTCTTTCTTTGTGTACAAAAGAATGAATAATGAATAAATATTGTGAAGACATCATGTTTTGCTTTGTTTACATATATCATTAGAGTAATAAAGCCTTCAGTTTTTAAAAGAAACATTTTGGGCAACCACTTTTCCTTTCGGGCAACCAAATGTTGATGAAATGGTTGCCCGAAGGGCCTTCGGGCAACCAAGTCCAAAAGTTAATTTCACAGACTGCTTCTGGTCGAGTGATTTTTGACATTAGTAGCAAAATAAATCAAGTCTTTATTGTTTCCTTTAATTCTGGCAAAGAAATTCTACAAAGCTTAAACTAAATAAATAGCCAATAAATTACACTCAAATACACCTGAACATGAAATAACGAATTATCCAATGCTAAACTAGCAGTTTTTATCAATAAAACACTGTAACCGAACCATTATACTTGATATGACAACATTTTCCCGTAAAAATATCGAAGAAAATAGACAGTTTTTGCAGGAGAGTTGGTGGAGATGACGAAAAAATACAAATAGAGAAAGTGAATAGACAATTGCATAAATTAAAACTGCAATAAAAGCAGTATGATAGTACCAAATGCTAGCGTGTTTTTCAGGAGAAAAGACTGGAGGTTACACAGTTGTATTATCACAGTGACTTACATAAACAGTTGCTTTTGAAATGTTAAAATGATGTCATATCTTTTTGTAAGTCACATAAAAAAAATATGTGTGGTTCAGGTAACCCGACCGACCCTATTTTAAGGGCCCGACCCTAAAACCTTTTATGCAAAAATTAAAAAAACTAAAAAAAAACAACTCGGTATAGTAATTTAACATATTAAATTCATTATCGGAATTGAATTCATTATTGAGGGAAAAAAATAAATGCCAGTTAACCTGAACCACACATATTATTTTGTTTGGCCTTGCCTTTCATAATTATTAAGTGGACAAGCTAGTCATACCTTAGATGGGATCTAGTCATTTATTTGATACTTTGATGATGTTACATGTGGTTTGTTTATCTAAATAAAGTGTTCTTGATTGACACTGATTTACCTTGTCTAGCACTAGCGGTAAGCATAAATATGATGTCGATTCCTGTTCAAAATTAAGGGCGAGTACAAAGTTGATTAGGGCAAGTGGATTTTTGTTTCACTAGTCCTAGTTGTCTTTGAATCATAGCATTCTAAATTATCTACAGCTCTGATTAAATTTTACACATTTACAGACGCTTCCGGCCTTCGTCAGTTCATTTTTGTTTACTATCAATTAATAATAACATGAATCTATATGAAAACTGATCTTCATCGAGTTATTATAATGTAAACATGGTATTAATTCGCTCCCTCCCTTCACATGGGACGTTCCGATGGCTTTACATCTCCGAAAGATAGCATATTTTGGAATCTGGACCGAACCTGGGACAAGAGCCAAGTATGATGACCACTCAGCCACTGAATCTCCTTAATATTCAGATTACGTACAATTTGGGACTAGCATGGGCCCCGAGGTGAATTCGGTACAAGTATAGGGTTAATGCATGGCCAGTCCTGTATACATTTTTTTTACAATGCCAAAGTAGTCCAGGGCTATGCTATTGATACCCAATAATAGGGAAAGATTTAAGAAATCATTGATACCGTATCTGTCCCAGGAATTGACGTCACTCAAAATAGAAAGCATTAATAATGCCCTTTCCTGACATGATCAAATACCTGGTCCCCTTGCAAATTTGTGTAAATCGTCCTGATCTTTCAACAGATAGGGCCGCTGTTGCTAAAATAGAAAATTCTTTAAACGACCTTGTGAACTGCCTGTTAGAATTCGATGAAACTTCACAGGATGCATCATTGCGTGGTCCTCTCCCGGATTTATTCAAATCATCTTCTTTTTTTTGTATAGCTGTTTACTTAGGCTTAAAGTAGCTATCCCGCCAGCAACAGCCGCATTTTCCAACATACGTAAATCGTTTCTGAACTTACGGATGACGAGATATATATATAACTTAAATATTTTGAGAATCCATACCTTAGACACCATATAAACAGTTTTAACCAGCCAGCCCAAACCCCAAAACTGGAGAGCCGAATTTAAAGTAACCAACTCGGTTTGTTTTACACATATTCGATCTCGGGTGTTTTAAGAAACCGTGAATAAACCTTTATTTTCACTTAGCACACTTTATTATATGACCAAACAATGTGGATAGAGTTTTGATCAACAGTTTTGTAGTATAATTTTTACGTTATTTGGCATGTTAGTTTCTTTAGAGAAGGCTAAAGAAGTATTGCCTTAATTTAAACAGATGCCAGAATGAGCTTCTTCCTTACCATCAATCAAAAAGAAAATAATAAAAAAAATTATTCTATTTTTTTATAAATTTATTTTCAGGGTGGAACCTACATCGGATATTGTAAAGAGTCTCCCATGCGGCGGACAAATCATTGTTGCAGCACTACGTACTGTAAAGAAATAGTTGTAGTGGATGAGAAAGGTAAACAATGACTTGTAATTTTTAGCTCTATTGGCTTGTGGGCTTATGCAATCTGTCCATCGTCCATTGACCTTTTGATGTCAACACTCTAGAACTTTCATTTGGCAACCGCTATCCAGCTGGCTTGCGGAACGTCGGTGGTTCTACCCAGGTGCCCGCCCGCCCGTGCACGAAAATTGATCGGAGGGGCACCTGGGGTCTTCCTCCACCAGTAGAAGCTGGAAAGTCGCCATATGACCTTAGCTGTTGGTGCGACTATAAAATCCAATTCAATTCATTTGGCATCCTGTCTTTACCAAAACTGAACCAGAGTTGTTGAAAGCGTGAACGAGTTTGAAAACCGCCAATATCATGTACACATCAGAGTTACTGCCCTTGATTTGGTGGAAAATGTTACATTTATGGTTGTCACCACTCTAGCACCACCATTTTCCATCTGATCTTTACCACACTTGTCAAGTCTTAATGTTGATAAAAACTTAGACTAGTTCGAAAACTACATTTATTGGAAAATAAAACAGAGAGATTTTTGGCCTAAGTGATTTGTTGAAGAATTATATACTTTGCTTTGTTAATCTGTGACTAGTTCTTTTTTCATCTGATTTTTACCCAAAAAAATTACCAAAATCGTTTAGAATGTTACAACAATAAAAGCTTTGAACATTTTGAAGACCAGCCATATCTGACACTTATTCCTCTCTAGTGCATAAAATACCCGTCTACGAACGGTGAGACAGTTTTTGATATGCACCGTCATTCGACTTGCATATGCATTTCACTTTTTTATGTGTGAACTTAGCATTTCTTAAGAGTTTCTCTGCGCTAGACATAAAGTCAATTTAAACTGATACACTAAATTGTATAAATGTACAACTTACCTAAGGTGAAGAATGATAATTTGTTGTCCATTTCACACTAACATTTTTAATTTTTAAAAAACATTTTGATAAGAAATACATTCGTTAGTTAGATACTATGCATTGCTTGAACGCTTGAATGGCAAAACATAGGCGTCATAATTATACTGTACAAATAAATTGAAATGCTACTTTTAATGTTCAGTAAAAACGTCAAGATTTCCAGGTGTCCCTTTAAATACTATCAGTCAGGAAAACATGTTGCTGATATTTAGATATGTTCTGCAATTGTTTTAGTTGTATTTTTTGTAAAACAGCATTATTATTTTTTAATATGGACGTCATTTTCTTTTGCAAACTGGTAGATCCATTATTGTCCAAATGATCCTTTAAAATTAGGTATGTATATCAAAAGTCGAGGTTAAATATGGCATATTCCATTTAAATTTACCTGTAATTTAAATAAACTCTTAAAATCCTTTATTATTCACATTATCAGGTTTGTTCTTAAAATGGTTGTTCTAACACAGTTGACATTATTGTTGTTTGATTTTGATTTATAGCTGTTTTTGTTTTTTTCGTTCCAGAAACAAAACCGTCAAGAGATATTGGACAGAGTTAAATTCACAATACAATGTACCAATTTTCCATTGTTATGGTCACAAGATTGCATGCCTCGTAAGTGTTAGTGTTAAGCGTTTTGTTTTATTATTGCTTATTTAACTAAATTCACATCACGGTTTCTTGAAAACAATATGGATGTTCCTCTGTAAAACATTTTTTTTTTTTTTTACATATTTATGGGTGATAGACAATAGACAATTTAGAGTTGGGGCTAAAGAATTTAAAAGCATAGTTATTTTATGATATTGCTTGCAATCCTGACGTATCAAACTTTCAAAGATTATCGTTCATTCCAAACTTGCTTTATTTGATATGTACCCATGTTGAATATAATAGGTGCTGTACAGTCCAAGTGGTGTTGGTTTGACAGATGGAGAAAGTGTGGAACGATTATGGTCATACTTAGGAAAATGTTCACGCATAACAAAAGAAATGACGCCAGCAAACAGAATTGACCTGCTAACAATGGCTCTTGTACACTATGGACAAAAGATACAAGATAGATGTGGTGTGTAAAAACATTCTTGCTGTCTTTGTATGTTGTCAAATGTCCGGTCAAATGAGTGGTAACGACATTATGTAATACATCTTTACTAGATTTCTTTTTTAACTGTAACAAATGTAAAGGTACGATCAAATCTTTAACTGTAACAAATGTAAAGGTACGATCAAATCTTTAAGCGCTGTCATAGTGTAGTGTATTTTTCAGAACAACAGTATTGTCTCAGTGTGTTACAACTGGTTTCATAATAATTCATCAGAGCAGATTTCACGAATGGTTGTCAATGAATGAGTGAAAACACTCTGAGCCAATCCTTGTGCTGGTTAGATCATTGTAAATAAAATCCACTGTTTTTTTTTTGTAACAGGTGTACATAATAACATAGTACATATAATATCTGTTTGTGTAACTTTTTTCCCTGGTCAATGTCTCTAGCTATCATCTTACACATGCCATAATGTTTTGTTTTATAACCAGCAAAATCTCTTGTGGGTAAACCTCAAAAGGCCCTTGAAATGGCAAATAACTTCATGAAACCCTTTCAACTCTTGAAGGGTAGTAGTTTTTAGCTCGACTGATCAGCTTATGCCGTGGTACGTCGTCCGTCCGTCTGTCCGTAAACTTTTATTTGTAGCGACAACTCCTCTGAAACTACTGGATGGATATTCATGAAACTTTACAGAAATGTTGCCCTTAAAGTCTAGTTAATCCTAGCAAAAATTCATGTTGATGTGAAATCCAAGATGGCCGCCAAAGCTAACAATAGAGTTTTAAAATACAAGTTTGTAGCGACTACTTCTTGAAAACTATAAGTGATATTGATATGGGACTTTTTCTAAAATGATCAGCATGACATGATGTTGATCCTTGTCAAAAATCGTTTTGATTCAACGTTAAACATGGCTGCCAGCGGCCATCTTTGTTTACAAAGAGTTATATAGTAAAAACTTGTAGCGACTACTCCTCTGAAACAACTTGGCGGATTGTCATGAAACTTTACAGGAATGTTGCTCTTGATGTCTTATTGATCCTAGCAAAATTTCAGATCTGCCAGAAATTCAAGATGGCCGTCACAGCTAAAAATAGAATTTTAAAAAATAAGTTTGTAGCGACTACTTCTTGAAAACTATAAGTGATATTGATATGGGACTTTTTCTAAAATGATCAGCATGACATGATGTTGATCCTTGTCAAAAATCGTTTTGATTCAACGTTAAACATGGCTGCCAGCGACCATCTTTGTTTACATAGAGTTATATAGTAAAAAACTTGTAGCGACTACTCCTCTGAAACAACTTGGCGGATTGTCATGAAACTTTACAGGAAAGTTGCTCTTGATGTCTAATTGATCCTAGAAAAATTTCAGATCTGCCAGAAATTCAAGATGGCCGTCACAGCTAAAAATAGATTTTTAAAAAATAAGTTTGTAGCGACTACTTCTTGAAAACTAACATGATGTTGATCCTTGTGGAAAATTAGTTTGATTTGATGTGGCTCTTGATGTCTAGTTGAACCTAGAAAAAGTTCAGGTCGGCCGGAAATTCAAGATGGCCGCCATAGCTAAAAATAGATTTAAAATAAATAAGTTTGTAGTGACTACTTCTTCAAAACTATAAGAGATATTGATATGGGACTTTTTATTAAAATGATCAGTATGACATGATGTTGGTCCTTGTCAAAAATCGTTTTGATTTGACGTTAAACATGGCTGCCAGTGGCCATCTTTGTTTACATAGAGTTATATAATGAAAACTTGTAGCGACTACTCCTCTGAAACTACCAGACGGATTTTCATGAAACTTCACAGGAATGTTGCTCTTGATGTCTAATTGATTCTAGCAAAATTTCAGGTCATCCGGAAATTCAAGATGGCCGCCGGGGTTAAAAATAGATTTTCAAAAAACAAGTCTGTAGCGACTACTTCCTGAAATCAAAATCAATCAGTAGAGCTTCAAGGTCAAGGTTATTAATTTTGGGACAAGGCCCTACCAGGCGACACATGAGCTGTAGAGAGCACCTATCTTGTATTATATGTTTTCCAGACCCAAACTATTTCATAAACGGTAATTATATTGGACAGAACATGAAGTCCCATTTAGAGCATTGATGCATTTAAAGATGTTACTTTTACTCATAATTTTTTCACATTGCCTCCAGCCCCTTTTTGGTAAAAATGTTTTATAAGTATATACATGATGGAGGCACACTGCTATTGTGTGAACAAATAACCTTGTTTTAACTATAATGCATTGTAATATTTCTTAAAAATACCCGAATGTTTTAAACAAATATGGAGGAATACCTGTCCGAATATATAAGTTATTGTAATACTTCTGTCAGAAAGAAAAAGGAAGAGGTGGATCGAAATAAAACGTTTTTGATAGTCTCAAATAAGTTTGGTGTACATACTCCTTTGGCGAGGGTGTCCTTTTAACATTGTGTCCATGGTCAAAATAACTTTACATGGAGTCGTTCTTAAATTTGAGCTGTATTTTAGTTACAAGTTATAATCGATAACAACAAATAATTATTTTAAAAATGGCCTATTTTCTTTTCTGTAATTGTTAATTTATTTTACTGCTATTGGCTGTTTCTTCCTCTATCTATACTTGTCCCAAATTGTTTATTTCCAGGGGGGCCAGGCGGTGGCTATACGGCTGTGAAGGCAGCTGAAGAAAACAACAACATCGATGGAGAAGCTCATCCTGGAATACAACACTATTGATGGACCTTCTATTCTTCTCACAGAATCAATCTCATTTGAAACTGTTAAAAATCCAGAGTCTTCTATGGCAATTATTACCCGAAACCACCAGCACCGGAGCGTCATTCTCAATGAATCACAAGCTAATAAACTTAAATGCAGTAGTTGAGCGATCCTTAGAAGAGCAAGATCTTGTTAAACAAGAAAAGCTTGCTTTTTTGAATTGGCACAAACGTCAACACTAAGTAATAGAACTTGAGTGCATTACAGAAGGTCTTGCACTTAAGGCTATGCTTTTGCGCCAAGAAAAAACAAATGCTGGGAATTAAACCTTTCCTCGAAACCAATTATACGTGAACTACCTGACACTTTCGCTTCTCTTGTTGGTGTTCATCTGTTTACATCTTCATTTTTTTTGTGGCATAGTGTTGAAGAAGAAGTACTTGCCATGTTAAAGACATACGAGACAAATAATTCCTTGGATGAAGAGGATGACAGGGTGGTAGAGGGTTTAAATATACAATGGATTAGGCAACATTTTCTATCGAAGTGCAATGGCATGGCATAGCTGCTTTTAGGCACTGCAGGGCTTAGAACTTTTCACAGATATGTTCTGTTTATTCTCATGGGTCCCATGTTATTTTAATGGAATAGCTCTGAAGTTTAATTTTGAATTAATGTATTTGTGCATTTTTAATGGCAAACATTTTGAACTTAATAACTTGCAATCCCGAAATACTCAAAGTGACTAGAAGCAATCTGGGAGAGTGATTATTTCACCTTAATGTGCTTCAGTTCAATATGGAATGTGCATATGCATTCAATAAAGCTTCATGTTACCTACGGTTTTAATCTTTTTACAAATATTTTTTGGTCTGGAAAACAACGACTCACTAAAATCGTAAATATTAATTTAACCTAACACTTCTACATGTAATTCAAATAAAGTCTACTTGATCATAAGAGGAGAATGTATAAGGACATTTAAGCATCATATGCATTTAACTTAATAATTATACAACAAAAACTAGCAGAGTCTAGTCTATCAGACCAAACAATGTCATTAAATAAATCGTAGGATCATGGACCTGCGTTATTGCATCTGTATGTTAAATACATACTGAAACTCAATATGTTGTTTTTATTCAGATTTCGACTGACTCCCATAAAACCTCGCGATTGCCTCCAGTTCCTTTAAAAAGAAAATTTTGCTATTAAACGGCTATTTAACAGGTGTGTTAAAGGTATATAATGGCCCCCACACACATTTCAGTATGACAATGTATGGTGTTTCCAAACAAAGTCTTCACATTTTATGCCCCCAAACGGAGGCACATAGTGATCTCACTGCCTGTCTTTACAAATCATTTTGGTTTTACTTCTTTTGGTGGTGGATCGTGGCCAACTTGACCCTTGTTTTCAATTTTCTTTTTCACTCGGGTATTGAAATTCATCATTAGAAATGTATTAAAAGTTGCATCTTTGCGTGTAAGTTCAATGTGCAATGCAATGCAATGTCATGCTTACAGATGACGGGATGTATACAGTAGTGGTTCTACTTTGACAGGAAAAATGGGGTGGTCTGCATCTACCACAAAAAATCAACAGTCATATGATATATGGCCTAAAATGTGTTTAAAATGGTGTAAAACTCCATTTAAACAAATAAATCAAGAAATGTATCCTATGGCATTGCACAAATGTTAATTTTAAACATCAGTGTTAATTGCAAAGTGTATATTGTGTTGATTATGTATGAATATTTTTATGAATGAATATATATATATATATTTATATATATATATAGTAATATTTAAGAATTTCAAACGCAATAAATTTACATTGGAAGACTGAAAGTTGTTGTTCATTATGTACTGCTTTTAATCGGCAGAAGATCCATATAGCTTGATGAAACCTAGATGCTAGCGTCCTATCAATAGCCGCAGTCAAAGGCATAAAGTGAGCTATTGGGATCACTCATTGTCAGTTGTCACATTTTGTTTTAAAAGATTTTTGAAAAAATTCACTTGTATCATTCTTTCAATGACCTCGTCAGGTGAGCGTTTTGAGACCCTTTTTCCTCTTGTTAGCTTATCTGTGTTTGTAGAACGGACGACATAAATCAACGACACCGTGTGAGTACTTCAGCAACCAAACTAGGACCCGGTTCGCATTTCATTGACGAGAATCTCAGTCGTATGACTGACATTTAAGTGAACAATATCTCGGCACTATTTATAATTACACATAAGGTATCCAAACTTTACACAGAAACATTGATGAATACAAAAAAATATGACCGACCTTGACCTAATTAATGGACATTCTTCTTTTTTTTCTTTCTAAGACACTGACCAAACTTTGTGCATCCAAAGATATCGATGGAAACTAAACATCAATACCAAAAATGGTCACCATGTCTCACTTGGACTTTGGGTTACATGTTTCGGTACAGGTAAGCGGTTATGTCTACACCCGCTACGTAAACTACTATTCTTTTCCAATGTGACGTTCCCATCGTAATACAACTTGGTGTGCAAGGTCACTAGCAAGTAATGATGTGGACTTTATTGTGTCTAGTCAGGTATATATGTTAGGGTTTGAGCATCAGTGTGTGCGTGGGTGTGTGTGTGTGTGGTCTTATGCTTGGAACTAACCTGACCAAACTGCAGGATCATTACCATGCAATCAATTGAAACAAGGGTAAGTAAATATGCTAATACTTACAGGAGTTCTTGCCCTTAATATGTCGAAGAAAGTTCGTTTATAATAATATTGCGAACTGAATGGCAGTATACTGACTTGTGGTCACGAAACTTAATACAATTATTCGTCGTCAATAATTCAATGCTGTTTTCATAGAAGTAACAATTTCAAAAATACTTCTCCTTAAAGCTGTACAGTCCCTATTTTAACTGGTAATAATTCATGAATATGAACGAGTCACGTGTGAAGTAGTTTCAAATCGACGAACATTTTTTTATTCAGCCTCCGTACAGGTAACATCGATAAATATACGGCTTCAGAATATATGTGATAAAAAGATAGTTGCCCGGAACGGGATTTGAACCACAGCCTTGCACTTGTAAGATTAGAAAGATGTACGCTGAACCTCTAGACCACTGCTATTTATTGGTATTTTGTAGCATTTTTAACACTAAATAGGCATTACGTAATAACAAGAGCGCGCACACAAACTCATCAAGCGCTAAATAACAAGTGAGATATGGTTGATTTGAGGCGAAGTATTAGTTTCATATTGATACGATACATCATTACACCAGGCAATGTTAATTTACACGTGCGACTATATGGACTGCATATAATTAAGTTATTTTGCCTCATAATATATGGTAGTTAGTATACTATTTTCTCAAGTAGCGTTGTAGTTCAGTGGATACAGCACCGGACTTGAAATCAGAAGGTCGTGTGTTGGACCTCCGAATAAGCTAACTTTTTTTCTGTAAAATTTTCTGTTACCTGTGTACGATGTGCACTGGTCGATGTATATACAGTAAATGATTTCCTGCGCTATATTTGCTCGCTTAAATACCCGATTTCGACATGAGCTGGTGAACATGAAGTTACAAATAACGACACGCCTACAAAGAAGAAATCGATTGATATAGGGACTATGTAGCTTTAATGCAATTTTTATAGTTAAATTGCTTCTTGCACACTGTTGACGACACAAGTGTTTCGTGGAATACAAATGCGATGCTGCTAACTATCGGCCTATTTCTTTAACCTGCATTTTATGCAAAGTTCTAGAGCATATCATTGCCTCGAACGTTGTGACACACCTGGGACTAACACAAGATACTGTATGACTTTAAGCATGGGTTCCATCATTTTATCAAACAGATTGCAGCAGTTAATAATTGAAAATGAAGAATCAGACCCAGTACCAGTTACTTCAGGTATACCCCAAGGCTCAGTACTAGGTCCGATCCTATTCTTGATCTACCTGACAACATAAAGTCCAAAGTAAGACTATTCGCAGATGACACTGCAGTGTATCTGGCTGTTTCCAGATTACAAGATGCTCAACTTTTGCAGCAAGACCTCAACAAACTCTCTCTTTGGGAAGATGAATGGGATATGGAGTTTAATACAGGTAAGTGTATTCTTATTCAAATTACACGGTGAAAAACTCCTATCTTATCAATATACGTACTACATGGTCAATTACTGGAAACAGTCAGCAGTGCCAAATACCTTGGTGTCAACATCAGCAGCGATCTTACCTGGAACAACCATATTCAGAAGGCAAGTACATCTGGTAACAAAACTCTGGGATTCATAAAGCGAAACATCAGAAGCAAAAACCCATGTGTAAGAGCAACCGCATACAAAGCACTAGTCCGCCCAGTGATAGAGTACTCCTCCCCAGTGTGCAGCCCGTATACTAAACACAATATAGACAAGTTGGAGATGGTACAAAGAAGAGCCGCGAGGTGGGTACACAATGATTACTCCTATCAATCCAGTGTCACAACTATGCTTAACAACCTGAAATGGCGCTCTCTCAAGGACAGACGTTCCGATGCCCGACTCTGCCTATTTTTCAAAATCGTCCATGGGCTAGTTGCCATCCAAATGCCGACATATGTCCAGCATCCCATTAGACTATCTAGACTGTCACATCCATTAGCTTTCGTCAAAAACACACGCGTTTATTCATTCTTTCCGCTTGCTGTGGTACAATGGCACGCTGTCTTTTATCTTTTAAATATCACTTTGTTCTTCATCGAACTTTTAACATACATAACACTTTCATCTTTATTTCACCTTCACCTTATTTTACTCTTTCTTTTATCATCTTTTAAATTACTCACAACCTCACAGACGCGCATCTGCACATAATCGAAAGAGGGTGATGCAGTATCCATAGATAGACAGACAGACAGACAGACACAAACAGACAGACAGATATATAGATGTATCACTGCAATAATTCGCTCCCTAAGTCTTCATACAAAAGCTAATGTTGAATATTTCATATCCATTTATCTCCAAATAGTTTACACTATGTGCACCAATACAGTGATTCGGTCCTCATTAACATAATGTTTGCTATTATGTACTAAGTAGAATATGTTAAGTATTCAGGGACGTAGCCGAGTGGAGGTGCGGGCTTTTTATCGTATTGGTTTAAGAATGATAAGAATTAGTTGTCATTAGTTGTCATTAATCAACAGCATTACACTTACCATAGAGCTATGACGCGCCCTATATAGAAAATAAAGGCATGTATGCGGCACGACTCGATCCTCACTTGATGTTCTGCCTCCACCACTAAATGTCGACCGTCATACAGCCTACAATGTGCTGAAAAAATGACGTTAAGCTCCGAACAAACACGAACCATGTAAAACTATTTGATAGCAAAAGTAGGGGTGGGCGCGCGCGCACGTGCATGTGTGTGTATAAACCACTACCTCATTACCTCAATATGATCCAACGCTATACACATTTCATTCTTAATTGCTTTCATGTGAACAAATGGCACTGGCATTTATTTTTGAAGTGTAACTGGTGCAAATACAAGAAAATATGACTAAAATATAAAATGTACGCATGCATTATATAATCCGCGCGTTAAGTTCGGTTGAATTTATATTATTTATTAACCTGTTTGGGTGGAAAACACGACGACTCAGTGTACGTGTTATTAAATCCGTAAAGGGTTCTGAACTTCATATTGCTTGAAACCGTACATAGTATTCAATAGAAGTGTAGTTCTAAAAACATGATTTAATGAATATAGCTTTAAGGCAAGATTTAAATTTATATGCATGGTTTTGCACCAAGAACTAGCTGAGTCATTGATTGCCTCTTACCAAACTATTGCATTATTTCAATATATAGTTTTGTCTATATGTACACTGAATATGCAACTGAAACACATTATGATGGTTTTACTCGTATTTGATTGACACCCATTATTCTTCCAGATCGCCTCCATTAAGTACCAAGACGTTACAATGCTAAATTGTATTTATAATACCAGCCTCTGAAAGTACATTCTACCTCCATCTGAAAGTCCAATACTTCAAAATGGAAATACACTCTGTCTTCTCAGTCTATTCTATCGTCATTTGTCTATCTCTAGTGTTTTGCAGTTTAATACAATAGGAAAATATAATACCATTTGAAAATCTGGTCAATGAAATTCGACATTCTTGAAAACAGGAAAAAACGTTTGCACATAGTATATCTGTATATTTTCAGTTATATATCATGGCTAAATCAATGCAATACATATATACAATACCGATTTAAGATATATATAATTGTACTGTATGTGTCGATGCAGTTTGCTAATGATCTATGTCAAAGCTGTTTTTGAAAAATAGAAGAGGAATGCCTCTCTCCTATAGTAGAATCAAAAAGCTAACATCAATGCCCGTGGAACTTATAAATGGCAGTTTAAACTTAATTGACCTCAACCCTCACTGCTTTGTTAAGTGACAGGGTTAACGTGTTCTGGATATATAACTACTGTATGAGTTTGGTAAAGATCGGATGCAAAAGGTGATAGTGTGTTAACAGGGCAAACAGTAGGCATTGTTGTAAGTTCAAAGGACGACAACACAGCTATAAGCTGCCGAATCTGGTTGAAGAACTCGTCTGAGATCTTATAGACTGCATACGTTTCGTAAAGATTGTAGATCTATGCAAAATAAAGGTGTCCTTTCTACTTAAAACAATGGAAGAGCATGTTCTGTAATACAATTATCAGCAACTTCATCCTCACGTCTGTTACGAACTGCATCACTAACAAAATCAATCTCATCATAGCTTTTCCATATTTCAAGTTATATTTGTGCTAATTTATACCAATCCTGAAGGAACTGCTTGTTCTCAAGATTCTGCATGTAATCGGTTGCGTTTTCTACTGGTATACTTGTTGTATGCATGATTTTGTATTATAAAAGTTAAGTTTTATTCCACAGAGATTTAAAGCAGTTATTGTTTCTCTGAATTTGTTATATTATTTAACTGCTCGGATGGTTTATAGGGAAATACTTCATGAGATGGCGGACTTGTGGTACTTTCTTATCAATGTAATAAACATGTTATTAGTAAGAGTATCTCACGAAAACTCCGTAAATTTCCGACTTGCACTCCTTCGTACGTGACAGGAAAAATAATCAGTTTTAAATCAACAAATGATAAAACTTTGGGTCTACCAGATTGCCTAAAGTACTTTTCATAAAGTGTCCAATTTAGCGCCTGTCGCAGAACGTGACCTGCTCATACTATACTGGGGAAATAGTTAAGGCAGCCCCCTGCACATTCGGAGTGATATGGTCATGGGCGGCTCTGTTATTATTCGGATATCTAACGAACGAGGACAGCAAAACCTAATAACATTTTGCCTAATGCACGTGCAGATCATGCTGTTCGGGATGGCACGTCCTGATTACTTGCATGTGCCTCTCAATGGTACAACCACATGTCACACTGATGGTGTGAACGTTCGAAAATGGTCGCAAGGGTGTACATGAGCGAAAATGAAAAATTGCGTGCTCTAGGCATGTTTGACGCTGGCCAATCTCAAAATGCCATTGCTAGACACTTTGGAAAATCAAAAAGTGTCATTTCTAGACTGGTTACTAGTACCCGAAATCAACAAACGGGGTCAAGATTAGAGGTGGTAGGAGAAGGCAACGAAAGACAACCCCCCTGCAGGACCGTTACATCCGAATCACCGCTTTGTGCAATAGGTTCATTTCTGCACCAGAATTAAGGGATAACTTCAGAGCTGCCATGGGTATCCAATTGTCAAAGTCAACCATGCGAAACAGACTGAAAACATGCGAAACAGACTGAAAAGTGCGGCTTCCTTTCAAAGGATTATGTCTCAGTAGAGCACACAATCGTCTCAGGAACCAGTGGGCAGCAAGGTGTGGCAACGTTGCCCTGGCCCGCTACGTCTCCAGACATGTCCCCCATCGATAATCTTTGGGCTGTTTTGGGGCGCATGGTTCGCAAGACGGCCCAGGGTGGACAATTTGCAACAGCTGAGGCAAGCCTTGCAGGACGAATGGCGGCGAATTCCAAGGGAGACAATCCGCTGTTTGATATCAAGTATGCCACGGATAATGTCGTGCATGCACGGATGCACACGGTGTATGGACCAGGTATTGACATTCCATCGGACTTGTCCTCCCGCAACTCCATTTGTATCTATATGCGATATGAGTAAATGTGGAGTTCCCTTAAATATTGTTCCCAGAATAGTATACAGCATACAATTTGGCGCCTGTTGTAGAACCCGACCTGACTTTCAGTGTCACAGTGCCAACGTTTTCTTTTAGGTGGCATGGCATATTTGAGACCATATATTATTGGATACAATACCACTAATGCATTGATATATAATAATCTTGTTAAACTCATGCTCAAATGTGGTGGTGTTTAGAAAAGAAAATGTAAGAGCTATATCAACAGCTTATATGTAAAGATCTAGTAGGACAACATGATTTCTCCAGCTTCTTATTCTTCAAAAGGTCTATCTTCTAAAACAGCATTATAATATAGTAACGAAATTCTGGCTTTTGGAAAAATGAAAAACAAATTAGTTAGCATATTACAACTTTATTGTACATTATATCAACAAAAAAATAATGTCAATAAACATCAAGTTTATCTCATTTCAACAATATAGAAATGTTAACAATACAGAAACATTAATATATACAGAAACATCAATGTTACATGTTAACAATACAGAAACGTCAATGTATACAGAAACATCAATGTGACCTGTTAACAATACAGACATATCATCAACACTACAGACATATCAATGTATACAGAAACATCAATGTTACATGTCAACAATACAGACATATCATCAACAATACAGACATATCAATGTATACAGAAACATCAATGTTACATGTCAACAAAACAGACATATCATCAACAATACAGACATATCAATGTATACAGAAACACCAATGTAACATGTTAACAATACATAAATATCAATGTATACAGAAACATCAATGTTACATGTCAACAATACAGACATATCATCAACAATACAGGCATATCAATGTATACAGAAACACCAATGTAACATGTTAACAATACAGACATATCATCAACAATACAGGCATATCACTGTAAACAGAAACATAAATGTTACATGTCACCAATACAACCATATCATCAACAATACAGACATATCAATGTATACAGAAACATCAATGTAACATGTCAACAATACAGACATATCATCAACACTACAGACATATCAATGTATACAGAAACATCAATGTTACATGTCAGCAATACAGACATATCATCAACAATACAGGCATATCAATGTATACCGAAACATCAATGTTACATGTTAACAATACAGAAACATCAATGTTACATGTCAACAATACATTCATATCATCAACAATACAGACATATCAATGTATACAGAAACATCCATGCTACATGTTAACAATACAGAAACACCAATGTTACATGTTAACAATACAGAAACATCAATGTTACATTTTAACAATACAGAAACATCAATGTTATGATTATTAACTGATTAAACATGGCTTCCATATAAGACAGCAGTGTAAGAAAAGAAACGCATTTCACTATGTTCTGGTCATTCAACTATAAATTGTGAAATATACGATTACTTGTTGCAAAATTAAAAATTTATTTAATTCTCTTTGTCAACAATACAGAAACATCATGTCAACAATACAGAATATCATGTCAAATATACAGAAACATTATGTCAACAATACAGAAACATCATGTCAACAATACAAAAACATCAAACATCATCATGTCAACAATACAGAAACATGTCAACTATACAGAAACATCATGTCGACTATACAGAAACAACATGTCAGCAATACAGAAACATCATGTCAACAATACAGAAACATAATGTCAGCTATACAGAAACATCAGGTCAACTATACAGAAACATCATGTCAACAATACAGAAACATCATGTCAACTATATAGAAACATCATGTCAACAATACAGAAACTAGATTTCATTATTTCTTGGTTTAGCATTGGTTTAGCCATTGTAGCTTTAGCGCATAAATGTCTGCCTGACAGACAGTAATTAACTTTAAATATATTACTGACTTGATGACGGTACTATTTTTACACATGTCAAATCCACTTAAATACAACAGGGGTATGAAAGTTAAAGAAAACCTGTACAGTTTAGGAAATGCTATAGTTATAACTGCCTTTTTCTCAAAAACAAGTCCGGTGATACATGCTTTTTATTTCACTATCTTTAAGTACGCAATCATTATTTGCTAACATTACATACGTTTTGAAAAAAAATGTTGTTCATAGTAAATTCTTTTTTTCCTCTCGAAATGTCTCTTTTTCTCCACCAAAATCTGCCATTTCTCTTTCTTCCTCGTATAAATATTGCACTCCTGAATTGAACTGGGTTATATGGCAACTGACAGGAATGAACATGCCAGGCTCATCCTCCATTTACATCAAGATAAAGTATGGAGAATGGGTCTGGAACCTTCTTACCTGCGTAACTGCAGAGTTGCTGCAAAATCTATAGTAGACACTCCATATTTCCAAGTTTGCATACGCGGCATCATGATAAAGATGAGCATGACAAAAAAATTCAAAATGAATATGAACAAACCTAATAACCCCGTAAACATCCTATAAATAAGTCCCACTATTACAACTGACATATAACTGTTGTCTCTTTGGTAGCTTAAGATCTTCACTGTGGAATCAGAGAGTACACAAACATTGATTTATTCTGACCTCAATCTCATTAAAATCATATCCTAATTACGCCTTGATATTCTCCGCTATTGGATCTGACCACATTACCTTTGAGGTCACGTCAGATCGACCTTTCATCTAATCAATATTCATGAGAAGATCAACTAAATTCAACCAATGAAATCGCGCATTTCATATGCACTTTAGATGACATTCGAGTGAACTGAATAAACAAAAATGACATTAGATAGCCTAAATAGTATGCAGGGGTACATGTGGACCGATTAGCTCAGTCAATAGCGTACTGGATCACTGACACACGAGTGTCATTTTAGTGTGGATTCAATCCCACAAATCGTTGTTTTTTTTAACCGCTATTAAATTCCGTCTATCTTTTTTTTCTTTTTTTCAGTAATATTACATAATGGGTGGTGTATTATGTTTGTCAATGCAATTTGTTTGTGTTTTATAAGCTAAAAGTTACGGACATTGTCTCTTTCAATACCAAGCGTAGATGGCTCCACAGCGTTTTACTGAAATGCGACATGCGCAGTGAATCTGTCAATACCGAACAATTTTATAGGCTCAAATCTGATTGGCTAATCGTAAGATCAATCTGACGTGACCTGTAATGGGAAGTCGTCAGATCCTAGTAGCGAAGAGTATCATAGCGAAGAGTATCATAGTGTGTCAAAGGGTCTGATTTTAATGAGATTGTTCTGACCTCTACCAATAACAAATACAAATATTCAAAATGTTAAAAGGGACAGACAGCAATCTTGATTTAAAAAAACAACTGTTGCTATATAAGATGCATTTTAGAATCATTAATGTTAATTATATTAGTCAAAAGCCGAATGTTTTTGAATATTATTACCAATAATATACTAATTATGATAGAATAACCCCTAAAAACCCCCTTTTTTAATTATATGCTATCAGGTTTCAAGTCAAAATGATACTGGATTAATAAATTGCGCTGCACGTTATAATGCTTGATACAAACTTCTGATTGCTTATTGTCCATCTAAAGTCTGGGAATTTGTGATAAATATAGTTGGGAATTTGTGATAAATATAGTAAACATATAACTTGGAAGTAGAGTTTTTGTTTGATAACTTAGTAGTATTTTTTTTTTTTAAGTATAAATAGTAAATTGCCAGAAGCCATAGATCATAGATCATATCAGAATGAGTGTTGAATAATTATTATAACAATATCATTCAAACTAATTAAGTTGTTATAGTTTTCTTGCCAATCGTCGATCTCGTCTCACTTCTTCTTATGGACTAATACCAGTGTTAATGTTGTCATTTTCAATCAGATATTTACATATATGCTGCCTGAAACAGGAAAAAGGAATACATATGCATTATAGGCTATAAATACTGCTGGAAATCTGTACTCATTTCACAATCGCATAAAATTAGATAAAAGGGAGGCAGGCCTAGTCTACTTTAACGGACAAATACACCGCCATGTATTGTACAATTCTGTTGTCTTTTCATTTATTACTGTGCAGTGATTGGGATCAATATTAAAGGTCACCAGTAATCATTCCTTCACTCTTCGACTAAAATTAGATAAAAGGTTTACCCTTTTCTGAGACTTGGGTCGTTTTTTCTCTCTTGCGCTTTTTTGGTTTGGATTCTGTGAAAAAGAAAATCAAAATAAATTAGAATGGGGGTGCTCTTGACATTGGCACTTGCAAAAGTCTGCACATGCAATACAGATTATAGTATCAAAATATGACATAATTTTAGTATCTGAAAAAACATACAAACTTTTTATATCATAATTTGTGATGATATCACAGAGCCGCATTTGTGATGATATCACAGAGCCGCAACTACTTTTCAACTTTTGTTACTGTTAATCCTGAGAATGGTTTAGAATTCAATTTTCTCTCCTCAACTGTTGTGACTGTTAAGTTGCTTTAAGTTTTCTGATCTAAGGTCTGATCCAGACCATAATACATGTATATATAAGGTATTGATATAAGTCTCACATGTGAATATTAAGATATATTTTGCTATAGGCAAGATCAAAAACTTACCGTACTTTTTTCCTTGTGTCCAATCTTTTCTATCTTGGTTTCCAGTGTGCTATCCATGGCTTGGTTTGCTATATGACAAAACATTATAATTATACATGATGACAGTACAGTGTTTATTCAGGAAACCCTCCTGATTCTAACAATTGAGAAAACAAATCCATCTTCCATTAAGTTTACCAAGTGTAGGCCTATGAAAAAAGAATTAGTTTCTGTTAACTATTACATCAACTGGCATATGAGAGTGTCATGAAGCCATCTTGGATGACTGGCGGCCGTGGTACTATCCTAAAGTTCATTTAATGAAGTTTCATCAAAATCCTTCAAGTGGTTTCAGAAATGATGTTATTTTTAGCCTTTTTCCTATATAACTCTATGTAAACTTTGGATCGATTTTGATTATTCAAAGATAACGAAAAACACAAACTTGATAGAGGCTAACCCAAGGAACATGTTTATGATATTTCACAAGAATGGAATAAGTGGTTTCGGATATGTCGTTTGAAATTTCCCTTTTCCTATATAGTTTCCTATGTAAACTTTGGGTCGCCATGGTGGCCATTTTGATAATTCGACGATAAAGAAAAACACAAACTTGATAGAGACCTACCCAAGGAATATGATATTTCACAAGAATGGAATAAGTGGTTTTGAAGATGTCGTTTAAAATTTCCTTAAATTTGACCTAGTTTTAGCCATGGCGGCCATCTTGGATGACTGGCAGCCGCAAAAAATACAAGGATCATTGTGATTTAAGTTTCATCAAAATCCTTCAAGCGGTTTCAGAGAAGATGTCATTTTTAATGTTTTCCTTAATAACTATGTAAACTTTGGGTCGCTGTGGCGGCCATTTTGATTATTCGACGATAACGAAAAAACACAAACTTGATAGAGG
Source organism: Cyrtodaria siliqua (assembly GCA_037043455.1). NCBI lineage: Eukaryota > Metazoa > Mollusca > Bivalvia > Adapedonta > Hiatellidae > Cyrtodaria > Cyrtodaria siliqua. The sequence goes on from JAWPHD010005214.1 coordinate 105,718, forward strand.
CCAACCCAAGGAACATGTTTATGATATTTCACAAGAATGGAATAAGTGGTTTCGGAGGAGATGTCGTTTGAAATTTCCTTAAATTTTACCTAATTTTAGCCATGGTGGCCATGTTGGATGACTGGCGGACTACTATCAGTTTCAGTTGATGATAACGTACTAAGCAAAAACAAATTTGAAACATTTTCAACTCTGCACTAAATTAAAAACATGTTGCAATTAAAACTTTCCAGTTTTGATGTAAATAAGTTGAGTAAAAGACAAAACAATCTACATGTACACACATACATGTACATGTAGCTTCAACTTATTATCAATATGCGCTTCAAGTTTTCATTATGTTGCTGCTGTCCATTATGGAGAGGAAATCGGATGTAGACAAATTACAGAAGCAAAGCCAAATGCATCGGATATTAGCAAGCTTACTAGTATTAGTATAAGTTATCGAGTATTATTATATATTTACTAAAAGATGTGCCTGTTTTTGTTTTTCTGATCATGCCCGAAAATGTTAAAGGGACACACAGCAATCTTGAAGTGTTTGATATGGGTGTCTCGATTTATTTACCCAGTATCATTTTTACTTTTACCCTCGTTACATTTAAATAAATAAAACTTGACGAACTCACTATTTCGTCTTAAAATACTACAAGTTTTAATATATTATTGGTGCAATAATATCAAAAAATAGTAATATGCAAAAAGCAAATTGCTTACTACTATTCTTATAATATTAATGATTGAACAAATGCAAGTTATGCAGAAAAACTAGCGGGACACCTTGAGTTTTTAAAAAATAAACATTGCTGTGTGTCCCTTTAACATTATCAGAAAGTTATGATAGGGAAATGCTTGTGTAATAATATCTACTTATTAAAATTACTTCATCCTGATTGCAGACATAATACTGCTGCACATCTGCATAAAACATTAAAACAAACCAATCAGTATACCATGCCTCTTGACCTGTGAAAGGTGTAATAACCATCATATAAATAATTTATACAGAATTCTTCTCCACACGATACTTTATAGTCGATATACTCATACAAAAAGTCATATCAACAACAGCGCTACTACTATGTATCATGTAGATATATAAATTTAAATATGGACTCATATCAATGACAGCCTTATTAGTATATACATACTTAAAGCATTTATAATTGAATCTAGCTGCCTCTTCAGCACATCATCCCAGTCCATGCACTGCTATAGATTTCTCCGTTTTGCCTCAGCAGCGTCTTTAAACTGTTGTTTTTCATCACTTGACAAGTCTTTCAACTTTTCTGAGCATCTTTTTAAAAAAACTGCACCAGTCTAACTACCTTTAGGAGAAAGTACAACAGTATTTTATATATGCAGAGATAAATGTCAGGAAATATTACATATAAGTCTTCAACTTAACCCACTAGCCCAAAGCCCGGGGTTAGTAAAATGTCATTTGGGCTAGGGATATTTTTTTTGATTTATGTAGTCGGGCTGAAGGAAAATGTACGGGTTTTCATTGAGTATATAAAAATTCGGGCTAGTGACACAATTTTTTTTATTCAAGGACAGATACTAGAAATTATTTTCCTTATTCACATATATATATATATATATATAAGTTTATGTATTGTTAAATGTTTAACTATGTCCTTCCATGATGGCTTAACATATAAAACATGTAGTATACTATTATTTTGTTTAATGTATAACAGGATTGTTTTAAGCAATGATAACATATACATAGAGAACTTCGAAATTATTATCCATAATCACTTGTAAAAGGCAAGGTTAAGTGTCAGGTTAATACTTTTTTCAAAGGGGAATAATCCAAAAAATATGAACAAAAGAGTTATGGGCCTTATCAGGTTTATTCAATGGATCATGCTGAAGATGTTTTTAGTTTCATTGTTGTAATCCCTATAATAATACTTCAAGAACCAACATTATGTCATGCTGATTATTTTAGTCACGGTCCCTTATCATTATCACTTATAGTTTCGGAGGAATAGTCGCTACAAACTCTTTTTTTTTTAAAATCTATTTTTACCTTTGGTGGTGGCCATCTTAGATTTCACATCAATCTGATTTTTTGCTACGATTAACAAGACCGTATAGGCAACATTCCTGTAAAGTTTCATAAAAAACATCAAGTAGTTTCAGTCGCCCGCCACAACATTTTTTTAATTCTATGTAAACCAAGACAGCTGGTGGCCATGTTTGATGTTGAATCAAATTGCGTTTCGTCGAGGACCAACATCATGTCATGCTGATAATTTTAGTAAAGGTCCAATATCAGTATCACTTACAGTTTTGGAACAGTAGCCGCTGCAAATTCGTTTTTTAAAAATCTATTTTTAGCTTTTGTGGGCATTTTAAATTTCACATCAACCTGAATTTTTGCTAGGATCAACAGACCTTATGGACAACATTCCTGTAAAGTTTAATGAAAACCCATCCATTCAGAGGAGTAGTCACCACATTTTCAACACGTAAGGTTATATATGATGGTTGTTTTTTTTTGTGGTGGAGGCAGACCAGGGGTGTAGCTAGACCTTTTTTGATGTGCAGGTCCGACTATTTCTAGTGGAGTCTGGGCATGCTTCCCCAAACATTTTTGAAAACGTAGGATGTCTCTGGTGCATTTTGGTGTATATTTAGATATAAATTTAAGCAAAATAACTCTTCAAAATTCAACAAATTTATACACTATTATTTCATTTCAACCATGCATGTGAAAATAATGTGCAGGCCTGGGCCTTTTGGCCTAATAGGTAGCTACGCTTCTGCAGACCACCCACTTTCCCTGGGTAGAACCAGTACTGTACATCTCCTGCCATCCGTAAGAATCGACACTACCTCACTTACAAGTCGAGCTCCAAGTGGGATTTGAACCCGCAAGTGAGAGGCGAAGGTTTACAATGCAACGTCGTTAACCATTCAGCCATGCAGACGCTATATAAATGACAACTGAATTGAATTGGGGTAAGGCACACCAATACATGAAAGGTTATATGGCGCCTAACAGGAATGAACATGCCAGGCTCATCCTCCATTTACATCAAGATAAAATATAGAGAATGGGCCTAGAACCTTCTCACCTGCAGAACTGCAGAGTTGCTGCAAATTCTATTGTAGACACTCCATTTACGCTGGAGCCATGTTGATTGTTTTTCTGCCACTATTCTAGTGATTTGAGCGAGATGGCACATGAAACAATGCACGGATCATGATGAAGACCTTTAATGAGCATGAACAAAAAACATATTGTGATACTTATCACTGTATGGTGTATCACTATACGGTATATATCCATATTGCAATATATCCCAAAATACAACAAAATTACAATACCCAAACCCAGGACTTAAAAATGTTATTTGGAAGAAGACTATGGACAAATAATACCCCCTGCTGGCAACCAGTTGGGGGTGGGTAAACATACAAGACTTTGTTCCTATAAGATATATAGACTACAAACACTATCAAAGCCATCAGCCTTATAGTAATTGTGGAGTTCAACACAACTGTGTTCTTTAAAATTTCAGTTTTGGTTTACATTATAAACAGAATACCTAGGGTCTGACGTCAAGTGAAGTCAAGTCAACGGTAGCTTGGACAAGGCTACATCAACCGGAACATCACGACAATATGCGCATCTCCACTTGATATTGATGCTTTGTAGCAAGTTTCACGAAATTATAACATGGGGTTTTAGAGAAATAGCCCGAACAAGAATTTCCTATTTGACTATCAAGTATGAAATGCATTAAAAATACAAAGGGCCATAACTCTGTGGAAAATTATTGAATGGGAACGTCATCATGGTCATGACAGTATGCACATCTCCACTTGATTTGATACTTCCTAGCAAGTTTCAATAAATACTAACTTTTAGAGAAATAGCCTGGACAAGAATTTTTTATTATATATATATATATTAGAGATACTTGATATTGATGCTTCGTAGCAAGTTTCACAAAATTATAACATGGGGTTTTACAGAAACAGCGCGGACAAGAATTTTCTATTTCACTAGTTACCAAGTATGAAATGCATTAAAAATACAAAAGGCCATAACTCAGTGGAAAATTATCGAACCTGAACGTCACAACAATAAGCGCAAGTTAACTAGATATTGATGCTTCGTAGCAAGTTTCACGAAATTATAACATGTTCTTTTTATAGAAATAGCCCGGACAAGAATTTTCTATTTAGTTTAAACATTTATTTTACATCGATTTAACGAAAGCTCTATGAACTTATTTAAATCACTCTCGATGTCTTCCTGGGTAGAACCAGTACTAAGCAATGCAGATAAAGTGTCTTGCTCAGGGACACAACGCATATGGCAATGACGGGAATCGAACAATTTTCTATTTGACTACCAAGTATGAAATGCATTAAAAATATAAAGGGCCATAACTCAGTGGAAAATTATTGAACCAGAAAGTCATGACAGTATACGCATATTCACTTGATATGGATGCCTCGTAGCAAGTTTCACGAAATTATAACATTGGATTTTAGAGAAATAGCGCGGACAAGAATTTTCTACTTCACTAGTTACCAAGTATGAAATGCATTAAAAATACAAAGGGCCATAACTCAGTGGAAAATTATTGAACCAGAAAGTCATGACAGTATACGCATATTCACTTGATATGGATGCCTCGTAGCAAGTTCCACGAAATTATAACATGGGGTTTTAGAGAAATAGCGCGGACAAGAATTTTCTACTTCACTAGTTACCAAGTATGAAATGCATTAAAAATACAAAGGGCCATAACTCAGTGGAAAATTATTGAACCAGAACGTCATGACAGTATGCACATCTCCACTTGATATTGATACTTCCTAGCAAGTTTTGCTAACAAGGAGTTTTAGAGAAATAGCCCGGACAAGAATTTTGTATTATAAATATATACTGAAAGGAAAAAGAAACGCATACGGTAATGGGTATTTCCGCTATATATTGTATGTTTAATATGCTACTGCTAATCGAATGGTACAGTGCGACATTAGGCCTGTCCTATCGGAAAGAAGGTTTAAACATCACCGAACACACAAATGGTTACCCCTTTAAAGTTTCATTATCGACAGAATGCGCATTTGGATCAAGCAGGTGAGCAAACTTAAGCTTTAAACGTTTTTTTTTTGATTATGCGTTTCTTTTTCCTTTCAGTGTATGTATATATATTAGAAATACAAAGTGCCATAACTCAGTGGAAAATTATCGAACTGGAATGTCATGATAGTATGCGCATCTCCACTCGATATTGATACTTCCTAGCAAGTTTCGACAAATTCTAAGAAGGAGTTATTGATAGCCCGAACAAGAATTGCGTCTACGGACAGACGGAAGGACAAGCTGATTGAAGTATACCCCCACCACGCCCTACTGTATACATCAATTTAAAGAAAATTAAAATAAAAACTGAAGCCGGATTGGGTGGGGGTTAAGGATCAACTTTTGTTAACTTTCAAACATGTCAAAAAGTATTTCACACAATTTTTCTATCAGATATACTGTAAAACGCACCATTACATGCAGTAGCGCTGATGGGGTCAATGTCGTATCAGGTACTACAGAAAGGTACCCGGGGTACATTTACGTATACAGAAACGTACCCGAAAATCTTTGAATTCCAGAATGGCCCCCAAATATACAGAAACGTACCCGGACAAACAAGATCTCATTGGCGGGATTGAAACAATTTAGAACTTGATAAAACAACTACTTAAACAATATTGTTTATCATTAACTATTGCGCTTGTATAATAATTGTTCTTAGAAACATATTTAGGCTGCCATAGTTAGTAATAAAATACAGAACGTATTGTCGTAAAACCTGAAGTTGTAAATCATCAAACCCCAAGCAAAAAAGTAAACAAATATGCAGATCGTCATTCAAGAAGAGTTGGTCAAATATTTAGACCAACTGCATTCCTTTAAGGTGGAGGCAACAGCGAGCGGCTTTTAAAAAGTGAATCTTAAACTTTGTAAACAATGAAAGTTTCGTTTTCCGTGAAGTAACAGTACGCGTCACGGACGCATTTTACGACATTGTTTTTTGTCTCGGGTACATTTATATATATTTGGGGGCCTTTCTGGATTTCGATGATTTTCGGGTACGTTTCTGTATACATACATGTACACCGTGTGCCGTTCTGTAGTACCCGCTACGACAATGACTCCATCAGCTGCAGTAGCTAAGTTTAAAAAAAAAACGATAGGTGAGCCTGACCCTGGACCCGACTGTAGTTTGTCGGGCATGCAGTCTGGCAATAAATTACAGTCATATTTAATTCTTTAAAAACAAAACAATGTCAGAATGTGTGTGGACCACTACTGCAGCACCACTAGTCTACTGCAACTGTGGGTCTGTAAAATAATTATTTTCTCGACAGATTTTCATAAATAAGGTATTTTTATTTACCACCAAACATACCAGTTCTTATGATATAAAATGATGTACGTTATGTATTATTTTAATTGCTCAAGCTACTGCAGAAAAAACGCTGTCTAAAACAAGCTCCAAGAACAAGACTCAGGAGTCCGAGATTTGCGCACGCGTGTCCTAATTTCATTTATTTGATGTCTTTGGGTGCTTTTTTTACATACGGATATGGCAAGCCAATTGTCCAATAATTACGTGAACCCAGGTTCACGGTTGAAAAACTAGGATTAATGATCGATAAACTAGGTTTTTCGAACGTAAAAGCATGTTAACCTATACTTTCGAGCGTAAACATAGGATAACGTCCGTAAACCATAGTTCACGCTTGTAAACCCAAGTTCACGTTCATAAACTATGGTTCATGCTCGTAACAATAGGATAACGACCGAAATTCATAGTTTAATCGAGAAACCTAGTTTATCGAACGTAAACCATGGTTTACGGTCGATATACTAGGATTATCAAATCAACTATGAATTTCGAGCGTGAACATGAGTTCACGACCGTGAACCTATGTTTACGACAGTGAACCTATGTTTACGACCATGAACCGTAGTTTACGAACGTAAACCTATGTTTACAACCGTGAACTATAGTTTATGCTCGTAAACTATGGTTCACGCTCGTAAACATAGGTTCACACTCGTGAACATAGGTTCACGTTCGTAAAACAGGGTTTATCGACTTATAACTATGCTTTCGGACCGGGATCTATGTGGTAGTCAGTTCTCACTAAAGATGTGATTGTTTTATATTCTTTTAAATAGTTAAAGGTACACTTCCTATACTATAGTTAAAGGTACTTATCGTAATGAACTTAACTATTTTAAAGAATATAAAACAATCACATCTTTAGTGAGAACTGACTACCACATCTGTGATTTATGAGCATAGCCAATCACGACTGTGAACCATAGTTTACGAACGTGAACCATAGTTTACGAACGTGAGCCATAGTTTACGACCGTGAACCATAGTTTATGGACGTGAACCTATGTTAATGAGCGTGAGCCATAGTTTACGACCGTGAACCATAGTTTACGCCGAGTGTGTGTCCCCCTCCCGCTGGTGGGGGTCGGGGAAATTTTTGAAAAATTGAGCTCTAAATAAGTAGTTTTGAGCGACTTAGAAACGCATTTTGAAGCTATTCCCCCTCACCCTAACCACCTTCGTCCACACTTTTTATTGCATTTTTAGCTTTCTCATTTTCCGACACCCAACTCTGAATTATACGCACGGGCGTATAGGAGTATACCTAGGTACGCCCCTGACCCATCATACTTTCCAACATTTCATTGGCGTAGCTACACTGTAGGCCTACATATTGGACAAACCGCATGATCTGTTTTGGTAAAAAAAACACTAAAAAAACAACTTCTGGGGTCATACCCTATAGTAGCGGTTAATAAATACAGTGCTCAACCATCATTTGAGACACAACTACGTCCTTGCATTTGATGGTATTTTAATTAATTTAACGCTTTAAGCAAAAAAGTAGTTTGACGGAAATTAAGTTTCCCATGTCATTTCATTGAAAGCCGAAATGATGTGCTAAACTTTAACCAATTTGTTATACAATGTCTTACTTTAAAAATAAAGATACATCAGGGTTTGACATTAACAGTTGTCCCATTGTCCTGTGCCATGTAGATTCTACGTCCCAGGTGACCTGTCCTAAATTTTATAAAAATAAATGAATTTTACTTTTTTAAAACTTGTGACTGAAAAAAAAGTCAAAACATTGGTGAGCACATTGTAAATGACAAATAAAACCCATGTTGTTTTCATTGGTGGAATGCAACTGATTGAATGTAATGTCACTTTCATGATTCATCTTGTTTTTTGTATCACTTTTACATGAAGTGCGGGGACAAGTAAATTTGACTGGGGACAAGTAAATTGTGTAAGTTACTTGTCCTATGGATGAAAAAAATTGATTTCAAATCCTGTACATACTATTCACATTTTACGATTCATTATGAATCTTCTGAATGTATCATTATCAAAACAAATAAATAGTAGAGCGAGGAGTCAAAAAGAAATGTTAAGATGCTTGATAAGAAGTTTTCTATCTGTTTATAATTAAGTAGTTATTAAATTTGAATGTGCAATTAATTATAATTTATTTTATTTTTATTCAGATCATTAAATGTATTCATATGTGTAGAACTTCTCTGTGACATAAATTATGTCACAGAGAAGTTCTACACATATGAATACATTTAATGATCTGAATAAAAATAAAATAAATTATAATTAATTGCACATTCAAATTTAATAACTACCTCTTACCATTATCATAGACAGCTAGAGACCTCGGTAAGTTTATAAATCTCATTATCAATGACACATGACACAAAGCAAATTGATACTGTGTGTCTGGGACTGTTTTGCCTGTTTGCGTTAATAATATGTCAAAGAAACGTTGACACGGCACAGTATACCATGACCAACTGGCAAGACGAGCCAGCCCATACAATCGCAGAACCACAGGCGTCTGTACATAAACTAACATTTCATAATTTTTAAGTATCTTTAACGGTTGATTTTTTTATTAAAAAATATGGGATATTAAACTAGTTATAAATTGCAATTCTAATAAAAATAACACTCGGAGTCTCCTGTGATTTAACTCTTTTAATCTGGTATTTAATGTTCACATTCCAATCTGATCCGAATCGACCACTTATCTTTCCCTAAACTTCCGCGGAACTCACAATTTAAAACTGTCCGAATGGGCCGAATCCGAATCGGCTATGGGCCGAATGAGCCGACATGTCGAACTACACGCGCTCTTACTATCGCAACACTGTACGAGTTTTCTCCCCTTTTGAGCTATCCTTTATTACCTTATCCGACTAGATAATAGCGTACCTCAGGGGATAAAGGGCGTCCCTTATTACTGCTGTAAGCAGCCTCATAACCTTCATAACTTCCTACTACCAGTAGATAATAGTAACCGGAACGGGTGCACTTATTGGCCTCCGTAGAAAATACGTGACATAACGACAAAAAAACATCGTGCATTTCAAGACCATTTCAATACATATGTACACACCACATCTGGATCTATTCCGATTAAAAGTGACCGACTTATTCACTGTTAAATTATACGCTCTCATGTATAGTGGCTATTTTCTAAAGCTATAATGAAAGTTGGAGAAAATCAGGGCTTACATTAAAGTGCGGGTTGCTTTAAGAGTACCCCCAAAGGGGATTCATGCCGTACTGTGCGGCGTATTCGGCAGTTCTGCCGTTATTTTGAGAACAGTTTTTAGGTGGGTTAAACAATTAAAAGATAATAAAAATGACGCCAAAGAAGACAACCGGCCAGGCAGGCCAGTTGTCGGAGCAACACAACAGAGTATTGCTGCAGTGAAGGCAATGGTAGAGGATGATGGGCGTTATACTGTTTTTGATAGGGTGGGCATTTCAGAAGGCACGACCCATCACATTTTTACCAGCTGTTTGAAATTAAGGAAACTTTGTGCTTTGGGACTCTCATTTGCTGACATCTGAACAAAAAGCCAAATGTTTGAAATGCGTAAAAAATCACCTGAAAAAATTTGAAAATTGTAATCCCAGAAAAAATTCTGAGTTACTTACTGGAGATGAGACGGTAAGTTATTAAAACAAAATCAGACAAGGCCAGTGATTGCCGAGCGGATTAAAAGCGCTAAAAAGGTTCTTTATGCAATTTTCTTTAATTCTAGTGGGCCTGTGGTACAGATACCATGCAAAGAAGGGAGAAACATAACAGCTACGTTTTCCAGAGACTAAGTTCTTAAATATGTCAAAAAAAATCTACGAAAAAACGCGCCCAAGTAAAGCTTTGAATGGCATCCAGCTTATTCATCATAATGCCTCAGCTCACAAAGACCAAATTGTCCAGTCTTTCTTGAAGCGAGAAAAAGTAGTACAGCTTGACCACCCTCCTTACTCACCCGACCTAAGTCCCTGTGGCTTTTACGCTATGCTTGTAGAAGTGCTGTTGGTAGCGCAATCTTTCGGTGTCTCAATAGTATACCAAGGGGAGACTACTTTGCGGCATTTAAGTCCTGGATAGCTCGATTGCGAAAGTGTGTATCTGTTAAGGGTGAATACTTTGAAGGGTTATAACAGAAAACTACATATTATTCGCAATATCTGTTGATTTATAACACTAGTGACAGAATTTATTGAATGCCCCTCGTATTTCTCCCTATATATATATTATATATATATATATATATATATATATATATATATATATTCCCGAGTTGCATATTTTTTCCTTTATTATATATAATTCGTTTAATGTACCTAATTTTATGTTTAGTACATCGGGCTTTTTAGGGTTATATGAGTTCTGTTTAAAATTGACAAAAAAAAACACGTATTCTTAAAGGCTAAATATAATGAATGAGCGTAAACATGACTCCTTATATACAAGGAAATTCATTCTGCATAGTAATGTATACCATCCTAAGTTACTCAACAGGGTTAGTTTAATTATATTACTCCTGATTCCATTCAAATCAAAATATAGATATTTCAAAATGCGTGCATTAACGTCAGACAGGAATACCACATATTAATAGGCTATTTGCATTTTAGTTGTCGCAAAATAGGTTTAAACTGTATTGTACTAAGTGTTATGACTGGGTTGGTTTTCAGATGTATTCTGATAATAATTTGCTTATTTGTCTCCTTTTTTTTTACATACTTATTATAATTTGTCTTTGCCAGGATATTTCCCCTATACAACATAATCAGGGTGTTTTGGTGACCAACCTAACCTATTGATGTTGAATGTATAGTGTAATGTTATGATTGCGTGCCTTTTGATAAATACTATTGACAAAGCTTATCATAGTTACATATCTAAACATTCATTGTCATGGCTGCTTCGTTACTTGAAACATTATCTGTATAAACTATTCTATTCAGTGGTATAACGGTGACATTGATATTGTATGCTTTATAATATATCTTGCCAAAATATACTACGCACAATTATTGCACTAAGTGGTACGCTGTGTTAATGCAAGTCAACTGTCTAGTATATTGCCCAATCTAAGGTCAGTTGTCATGCATCTGGAGTTAAAATGAAATTTGTTTGACATCTCATCAATACATCTTAGCTTATTTAGAGCTACCCGAGTTGTGTTAGCATACAGAGCGATTGAAAGGATTCATAGAAGTCCGAAAGCATGCCCTAATCCTACTATATTGTTCTTTAACGTGCTCGGGGTGTCTCCAATACACGAAACACTCCGATTTACGTTCCCATCCAAAGGACGTGGCCAATGGATAAGTGTCTTACCCAGGAACACACCGACGAAACCCAGTGGATCGTTGAGGCTTGAACCTGTGTCCTCCGGAAGTCAAGGCCAGATTGCTATATACACTGGACAACGCCAACCCCGTCGATCTGGAGCAAAATAGGCCTTACTTTATGTAACATGTTATGTGATAGCTGTTAATGTTCCAGATTTTACCAAATATGCAACTGCATTAATAATTGTCTTTGATTTCATATAATTAAAGCTACATATCACATACTTAAAACCATCAACCAGCTAATGGCGAATTCTGGTATTGAAGTAACCTGCAATCAAGAGTCTGTTTTCGGGTACCAGTATAATACGGCGTTCTGGGTACCAGTCTGTGTGTCCCCTTGAAAAAGTATTAGGTTGAACTGCGACATAATTTGGAAACCGATTATCGATGGAGGGTTGCTAAAATAAAGCTGATATCAAGACAAGTTGTTATCGTTTTTTGGTGAATTTTTGTCTCTGACAAATTTAGGAATTGTTCATTGAAATAATGCTTTTAAACCGAACAAAATCTTTTTGAAGACAACTTCCTTGTTTACTAAATGTTTCAACTAATTCTTTGTTTTGACTATTGGTGACGGTCTTTGGAGATTGCTGATCCAGATATCAGTGGTAAATTCTTAAATACTTCGTTTTCTTAATTTAATTTCGAAAAGGTGATTCCACTACTCCAGCCTTGCAATGTTCCGAGTACTGATTATTTACACTTAGGATAGGTTGTTTACTTTTTTAATTTAGTTGTTTACTTTTTTTGTGAAATGCAGGCTTATAACCTCGGCTCCCAACTAATTTTATTTTGTATATTTCGCCAATTGTTTACTCTTTTAGGGCGAACCATTTTGTTTGAAAATGGAACCCTACGTTGCTGACTACGTAATGCTATGACAATATCACATTGAATGTTACATTAGATAATTCAAAGTCAACGGGTCAGGATGACAATGTCCAAGACTTGCAAAGTCATTTGCAATATATATTGCAAAGAGCATGGCATATAATGTTAATCGTAGCTTAAGGTCGCATTCTTTCCCAGATGTATGGAAAATTGCTAAGTGAAATCTTTGTTTAAAGCAGGTCCTAAGGATGATGTTAATACGTATCTTCCAATTTCTATACTAACTACTCTTTCTAAACTGTGTGAAAGACATGTATACATTCATGGATTTTCTTTCTTTAAATTATTAATACAGTCACAAAGTGGTTTTCGTAATAATCACAACTGTGAAATAGCACTTGTTCTTATGATTTATAAATGATTTAACGCCCTATATGAAGTGTGTTGGAATAATCAAGGCAGACTTTAAAACGCATTTGATTTAGCTTATGACGATATATTATTGAAAAAATGTAAACTTTATAAAGTAGCGATATGACCATTTTAGGTTTGCATCATACCTAACTAACCGGAAACAGAAAGTTAAATTAAATGGTACTAAATGGTAGTTTTATGAATTTAAAAGATGTTAACTGTGGAGTACCGCAAGCATGCTTACTTGGTTCCATGTTCGTCTTAATATGTATTAATAATCTACCTCTACATATGAGTGACATACTGATATGTATGCTGACGATACAACTCTATATGATAGGAATGATTCATTAATTACAATTTAAAATACTCTGCATGGTACTAAACACTAAAGTCGTGTTTGCTAAGTGGCTTGCAGTACTATACCTCTCACCTATGTCTTTAAACTATAATAACACTGAAAGATTTTTGCAATATTATATAGAAAAACACAACGAAAGAAAACATTAATATTCTTGTAAACATACAAATATGAGCTTGTCGTATTACATTAGGCAAGTAATATACATGTTTAAACGATGCAATGTTATACATAAAATGTAATTGACCAAAGAAGTGTTCTTAATAAAGCTATATTTATGTTTAAATTTCTAATCAGCTTGTTCCTTCTTATATTTTAGATATGTTTGAGTTACATAACATAAGGTCACACTATTGACGCTCTCGTTGTAATATTAACTTTACGATTCCTATGCCGAATCAGAGACTTGCGTTTAGTTAAATCTTTTTCAAACATTTGTATAATATCGATGAAAAGGACTATATAACTGAAATCGTTATCTTTAAATTTGTTATTGAATCGTAACATAGATTTTATTTTTGGTGCATACTTTTGTTTCCTTTTTTATTGTTAATACCGTTGTGTTGCCATAAACGTGTATATATGTTTTTGTCTAATTTTACTTTTGTTCACTTGCTTTATATACAAGGGTCTCAGGAAAGATTAGTAATTTTACTAGCTGGGCTACACTCTTAAAGTAAAGTCTTCAATTATATTTAATTCAATTCATTTCAATACCAAGTAATCTCCTCCGTGGCCGGGATAAGACTCAATCTCATTAAAATCAGACCCAAAATATTCGCTTCACTACTTTCCGCTATTTAGATCTGACAATATTACGTACCGGGTCACCTCAGATTGACCTTTCATCTAATCAATATTCCTGAAAAGATCCACTAAAGTCAACCAATGAAATCGCGCGTTTCATTTATAATTCATATGAAATTAAAACTTATTCTATTCTATTCGAGTGAACTGAACAAACGCAAATCTATATATCCGAATAAAGATAAAGTCTTCGTGAGTTATTGCTGTGTTATTGGACGATACATTCAAAGAAATGCACTGAAGTGTATGTTTTACATCGAAATACGAAGAAAATCATGGGCGCTGTCGTGTATTTTGAAAATATATATTCCACCGAAATTATTACAAAACTAAATAGTACGCAATATTACATGTGGCCCAATTAGCTCAGTTGATAGCGTACTCGACCGAGGAAATATCAGTGTAATTTTAGTGTGGGTTCAATCCCACGAATCGGTAAAAATATTTGTACCGCTATTAAATTCCGTCAAGTTTACAATCTCTTTATTTTCAGTAAATATTCAATAATGGTTGGTATATTATGTTTGTCATCGCAGTTCGTTTGTGTTTTATAAGCTAAAAGTTACGGATATTGTCTCTTTCAATACCAAGCGTAGACTGCTGCACAACGTTTTTACTGTTCAATGCGACATGCGCAGTGAACCGAACAATTGTGTAGGCTTAAATCTGATTGGCTAATCGCAAGGTCAATCTGAGGTGACCCGGTATTGTCAGATCTAAATAGCGGGAAGTAGTGGAGCTAATATTTTGGATCTGATTTTAATTAGATTGGGATAAGACTGCATGTAAAACGTTTCCGCCTCTCACCGCTGCGGGCTAGAGCTCGATTTGTCAAGTGAGAAAGTGTCGATTCTTACGGATTACGGTGGCTATACAGTACTGGTTATACCCAGCAAAAAATGGGTGGTCTGCTCTACCAAAAAAACATCGACTGCATATATGGTCTGACATGTGCTAAACCTCACATTCAAACAAAGAATTTCAAATGTTGACTCTGGAGTTGAGTGCGTGACCATGTTACACATCCTTGAGCCAGATGATTAATCCAAACTGCTTAGTACTGGTTCTACACAGGGGGCAATCGAGAGTGAATAATATAAGTTGCAATAACTTGTTTCGCAATATATATACATAAAAGAAATTTGTTTAAATTAAGTTAGAGCTATTTTGACGAATTGAGATTATACCACACTTAGTGTATTAAAGCTACAGACGCCCTATATCAATCGATTTCTTCTTTGTAGGCGTGTCTTTATTTGTAACTTCATGTTAACCAGCTCATGTCGAAATCGGGTATTTAAGCGAGCAAATATAGCGCATGAAATCATTTACTGTATATACACCGACCAGTGCACACCGTACCTATACACAGGTAACAGTAATTTTTATCGAAAAAGAAAAGTTAGCTTCTTTCGGGGCTCGAACACACGACCTTCTGAGTTCAAGTCCTGTGCTCTATCCACTGAACTACAACTCTACTTGAGAAAATAGTATACTAACTACCATATATAATGAGGCTTAATAACTTTCACATATTTGAACGCAACTAAAGATGGATCAATAAATATGCAGTCCATATTGTCGCACGTGTGAATTAGCATTGCCTGGTTTAATACTGTATCTTATCAATATGAAACTAATACTTCGTCTCAAATCAACCATATACCGACTTGTTATTTAGCGCTTGATGAGTTTGTGTGCGCGCTCTTGTTATTACGTAATGCCAATTTAGTGTTAAAAATGCTACAAAATACCAATAAATAGCAGTGGTCTAGAGGTTCGGCGTACATCTTTCAAATCTTACAAGTGCAAGACTGTGGTTCAAATCCCGTTCCGGGCAACTATATTTTTATCCCACATATTCTGGAGCCGTATATTTATCGATGTTACCTGTACGGAGGCTAAATAAAAATGTGAAATTTTACGTATCGATTTCTCCTTATATACCGACTTTTGGAGTGTTCGTCGATTTGAAAGTACTTCACACGTGACTCATTCATACATGTATTCATAAGTTATTACCAGTTA
This sequence comes from Cyrtodaria siliqua, assembly GCA_037043455.1. Classification (NCBI taxonomy): domain Eukaryota; kingdom Metazoa; phylum Mollusca; class Bivalvia; order Adapedonta; family Hiatellidae; genus Cyrtodaria; species Cyrtodaria siliqua. Next base: position 121,930 of record JAWPHD010005214.1, read on the forward strand.
AAATAGGGACTGTACAGCTTTAAGCATAGGATAGAGGTTTCACCATTAAAAAAACAAAAAAGGAGATACTGAGCATTTTGGTTGAACAAGTTGAGTAAACACTAAATACCATATTTATTCACAAGATCTGGTTTATTGAATATTAGGTGCATGTAAATAGGAACGTAATTTATTTTTCTCAGGGTATTTTCCCAAAACATCCCAGGATATTTCAAAAAACACATATATCCGAAAAAAGATAAAGTCGCCGTGTGTTATTGCGGTGGATTGCAGGATGAATTCAAAGAATGCACAAAATGGCATGTGTCAAGAATACTAAGAAAATCACGGGCGCGGTCATGTTTTTTGAAAACATACCGAACATTCTATTTGTATCTAAAACTACATATTCTGCCTAGATTATTGCGACATTCGGTTTTCAATATAGTATGTGTTCTTAATGCGTCTGACCCGTTTAGCTCAGTCGGTAGCGATGTCGACTACTGCGACATTATATTATTATTATTACCCGCGAAAGTAATTTTAGTGTTGATTACGATATCAACCCCACGAAGCGGTACTTCTTTTTTGTTACGCTATTGAATTCCGTCAAACAAAATCTTGGTTTTATTCAGGAAATATTCAATAATTGATGTTGTGTTATGTTTGCCGAAGCAATTATTTTGTGTTTTATCAGCTAAAGGTTACGACCATTGTCCCTTTCAATACTGAGCATAGACTGCTCCACAGCGTGTGACTGAAACGGGACATGCGCAGTGAAACAGTTCAAACCGTAGCGTGATAAAGGGGTTTGATTTTAATTAGATTGAGTGTGACAAAATTTTACCCTAATGCATATCTTAGCCTGGAATAGTGCACTGCGAATTTTAAATTCATGCCGTCATCCAGGATGGCCGCCAATAGTGTTAACAGGAACATCTTGTTCTCACTATATCTCAGTCATTTATTATCGGATTTCAAAAAACTTTCACAGTTTGTAAAGGTCACGATATAGTTGTACAAGAACAGAAAGGACGTCAGGACGTCGTCAAAACGATGACCACCAGTTACGTCATAAGTTATTGAAATTATTCATTATCCCCTATCCCCTATGACCATTTTTTGTTTAATTTTATTTTAACATAACAAAGGTCATTGTCTGAGTGACGTCATCTAACGTGGGCAAAGTGACGTCAAGTGAACTATAATGTAATCTGCATTAATATCATATGGCGTCATCACGTCATAAAAGATGGCCGTCAGCAACATTAAAATGGAAATCTTGTTATTAGTATGTCTCCTGCACTTATGATCGGTTTTAACCAATACTTTCACAGATTGTAGAGTTCAGAATGTAGTGCATGAATATAAAAGGACGTCATGACATCATCAAATGAGATGGCTGCTAGTGACAGCATAAGATAATAATTCATAATTAAAAACATGTTTTTTCCGTGAATGTACCTTTTAAGAAATGTAATTGGTAAAACACTGACCGTTGTGACTTCATGACGTCATCCAATTTGGAAACCCCGTTTGTTCAGGTTCTGATCAAACTCTAGTTATTTAGGCCTTTCCGTTTTAGAGTGGGAAGACCTATTGTGTTCGTTCTGCTTATTCTTATTAGGGCTTTCTACTTTTCAGTCGAATACCTCTTGCATTAGTTCTGATTTTTTTCTTATTCCACTATCCACTTTCATATAAATATTTGTTGCAGCTCTCTAACATTTTACATAGTTGCACCCTTCAGTCTGGAATATTGCACTGCAAATTTTGATGTCATGATGTTATCCAACATGGCCGCCTGAAGCATTTATAGTAAATATAGAGTTTTATAGGGAAACGTAAAATTGTGTTTAAATCGCTTTTTATAGAAAATATTTGCCACAGGGCGTCAACAATGTACCCTAATGTATATCTCAGTCTGGAACAGTGCAAAGAAAATGCTGACTTCATGCCGTCATCCTAGATGGTCGCCAGTGGCGTTGACAATCTTGTTATCGCTCTATCTCATGTGATTATTATTGGATTTGACTGAATAAAACGTTTACAGACTATAAAGTTCAGGATCTGGTTTGCGTGGTTTCCATAATTTATGCATATGTAACTAGGTCGTAAACAAAAATGGCAGCTTTGTCGCTTCCACGAAAAATAGTTAAAATGACAGTCAAGGATGACTTGATATGAGATAAAAAGAAGACGGAAGACAGGAAAATTACCCTACCGCAAAACACGAGTCTTTTTAGGATCTAAGTTGAATCACTGGCTCAGTATCAAAAAGGTCAACAGTCCACAAACTATAGAGAGGGCACCGTATTTCGTTCGATCATGATTGACATGAATCATGTATGTAAACATAAAATGTGTTTTCTCACGCTTGATAAGGGTACAATACGCATCGTGTTAGTTCTGCTATTTAACATTACCGAATCGAAGGAGGGATTGATGTAAATAAGTCCAACTCTCCCATAATGTTGCCATATTAATTTTAATCAGTGGCAAAACGCATTTGTTCGTACTCCATTGATTCGTAACTATGTCCAGTAAACACACAATTCGTGAGTTAAATAATTATTATTACATATACCTACTATATTCGGTGTTTTATATGATTACATTTAGAGCACAGTTACTTTTTGCCTCATGAGATTTAGGAAATCCAGAACTAATAAAACAAGTATTCATGACAAGACGTCACTTGCTGCGGAATTATGCCTCTCATGGGTTTTACCGCTTACCTGATGTAGGTACAAACAACTTGTACTTCTACAATATTCAGCACACGCAGCTTGAACAATGAAAACTCGTGTTCCTCAACGTTTGTTTTCAACATGAAAGTTGACATGCCAATACCATATTTGTACTTAGGCATTTATTATATATTGTTATTTTTGTTTTGCGGTGCTCCGACCTACTCACTAAAAAGGCAACTAGACATCTACCCAATTTATTTTTGAACATTTTGGGGCCTTTTTTCACATTGTTGTAGGATCACGCCACAAATCCCACCAATACCAGGTGTCCGGTCTATATTGTCTTTTCTTATTATATTCTTATAAATCAATCTAAACTGAAAGCATAGCATTAATAAGACAAACTAAAAAAAGTTATTTAAAGCAGTTTATTATGTCTATGACCAAATAGGGGTACATGTAATATACATGCTATCTAGTCTCAGTAGACGTACTGACATAATAAATAGAGGATATTTGTTTGTTTTGAGTGAATATAGGATTTATTTTTATCGAGAAGTGAGAAAACATATATTTTCACGAGAGCTTAGAACGAGTGAAAATATTTGAATTTTCTCACTTCGAGATGAATATATATCCTATATTCACGACAAACCAACAAATATTCTATTATTATATGCTCACATGCAGAAAACATAATGCGATAAAACAATGACGTCAATAACGTCAACAACGTAAACAACGTCAACAGTTGCATAACGTCATTTTGAGTGAAAATATATTTTCATGTGAAATATAAACAATGAAAATATAAGGTTTTATTTTAATCATAAAATCCACTATTTCACTGGAAAGTATATAATAAATAAATATATTCCTAAATATTCGAAGAGTAGAACGAACTCCACGGTCTTAAACTAACAAGTTATATAAGTGTGACATTAACCCATATAAGTGTGACATTAACCCACAGTGGGACATTAACCCATATATCTCACTGTAGCAGTGTATTACTTACCAAAACTATTATAAATGAATGAATGTCCCATTCAACATCGCAATGTGATAATAATTAAAGGGACAACTGCAATCTTACTCTATTAGAAGCCACAATTATTTTGAAGTATGGTGTTCTAGTGAGCAAAAATATTTACACTAAATGGAAATTACATCGACCAAAATCTAAATTAATTAACATTTGAATTATACCCATATTAATTAAGCTGGGCGTAAAAGACGTTTTAAGCCGACAATTTAGACACGCACGCATGCACACACACACACTCAGACGCACACACATACACGCTTGACAGACACGCATTATATATAGAAGAACATAATACATACTAATCATTATTACTATTACACGAAAGTATATGTGTACAAGGTAACTTCTGAAACAAGAACTATTTACCCAAATCTACTCAAATGTCTGCCTAAATATACAAAAAATAGCTTCAGAAGTTACTTTTTACACATATAATGTGGACGAAAATATGTGTGTATATTGTTCTGAAACTCAAATCCTTACGCAAACCAACTTAAATCCCTGCCCAAATCTACCAAATTTACACTATATACATATAATGTGGCAAGTGTACGTGTATTTCGTAATTTCAGCTTCAGATATTACAATATACACATATAATGTGGCACATATATTGTAACTACTTGAACCCAAATTCTTACCCAAATCCTTGCCCAAAGTTACAATATACAAAAATCATCACCCAAATCTAGCCAAATCTTTGCCTAAATACACCGAATTTAGCTTCAGAAGTTAATAAATACACATATAATGTGACACGAAAGTACATGTTTATATGTTTATATAGTTACTTCTGAAATCCTAAATTCTTACCAAAATCTCCCCAAATACTCTGTGAGTGCGTGCTTGCGTGCGTGCGTGCATGCGTTATGCTCAACTTAACTTTATATTGCTGCCACAAATAAACAGACAGACAGACTTTATAAACTTTATAATGCTGGCACTGGAATATCACGCCGTGAAATGATAACGCCCATTTACATTAAAATGACACCGACCCGACCAATCCTAGCACTACTCGTTATATACTGTGTGTGCGTGTGTGTGTGCGCGCGCGCGTGTGTGTGTGTGTATATCTCTGTCTGTCTGTCTGTCTGTCTGCCTGCCTGCCTATCTGTCTATGTGCGTTCAGTTCGACAGATAAATCCAAGAAGAATCATGTGACACGGCACTGTGGTTGAACTTTGAGTTTCAAGCAAGAGAACTACTATTGTAAAGTTTTTGGTATGACCCCTGACCTCCTGTATGCGATCAAAATCAGCTAAAATAGGGTTAATATACATGCTATCTAGTCTCAGTAGACGTACTGACATAATATATATATATGTATCACAAATTTCCCTATAAATACGATGTTTTTGAATACACGATACGACATAGACCTAGCTAGTCATATCAATCAGGATTTAGTTGCCGGGCAATAAAGTTTTATTCTGGAAAATTTCAAATTCAATGGCATTCATTTTAAAATAAAATTTCGTAAAAATATAATGTCGTGTAAATCTACACTTACGCGACGGACGTGAACACAAATGAATGGGATTACATCTATTACTAACAATATTGTTTTCTACCCGGGAAACAACGTTAGTAAGTTATCTGAAGTTGACAGTTCAGCAAAATCATTGGTGTAATATATATACTGAAAGGAAAAAGAAACGCGGCACGGGATTTTCCGCTATCTATTGTATATACTGCACACTTAATTCCATATATATTCCAAGAAAATCCCATGATGTTTTGTAAAAATAAAAAGTTGCAGTTAGTTAGAGAAACGACACAACTGTGATGTTGTAGACGTTGTAATCATAGTACACGTTGTAACGAGAATTTCATAAATGTTGAAGTTCCTCTTTGAAAAATTAAGCCAGCTCAGTACTGCATTTAACGTAATGAGTTTGCAAAATTTTGCATCCAAAGTTTGCTCACATGCTTTAGCCAAACGCGTTCTCTGTCAATAATGAAACTTTGCAGGAATACTATTTGCTGTGTTACGTGTTGTTTTAGTATTTTTTCCGAAAGGAAAGATGTAGCATTCGATTAAAAGCAGCATATTGTACATATAACGCACGCACGCATATATAGCAACGAAAGCATCAGTGTTGCCCCCATCTTTCGTGCCACGTTATATGTGGTTACATATTTTTTGTTTCAGAAGTAACACTATACACATATACTTCCGTGCCACGTTATATGTGTATAGTGGTAGTTTTTGGCAAGGATTGGGGTAGATTTGGGTAAATATTTCTTTTTCAGAAGATACACTATACACATATACTTTCGTGTCACGTTATATGTGTATAGCGGTGGATCTGGGCAAGGATTTGGGTAGATTTGGGTAAATGTTTCTTATAGTGGTAGATTTGGGCAATGATTTGTGTAGATTTGGGTAAATATTTCTTGTTTCAGAAGTTACACTATACACATATACTTTCGTGCCACTTTATATGCGTATAGTGATAGATTTGGGCAAGGATTTGGGTAGATTTGGGTAGATTTGGGCAAGGATTTGGGTAGATTTGGGTAAATATTGCGATGTTGAATTGGGCATTCATTCATTTATAATAGTTTTGGTAAGTAATACACTGCTACAATGTATGGGTTAATGTCCCGCTGTGTCGATAATTACTGTTCCATAACATGTATGTCTCTTGTAATACAAGCTAAGTCCGTGATGGTAAACCTCCAGTTGCGTCGATAATTACTGTTACGCAATTAACTGTGGTGTCCGATTAGGCAGTTAATCACCATTACGTAACAACACTGATAAGATTTTACAAATTTGCATATTAGATTTCATATAGCACATACTTATATTTGGCCGTATTAAAGCATATGTCGTAAAGAAAATAGGTCGGTATCCATAATGCAACGATACAATATTATCATGCATGCAACTATGTTTAATATGTTTGTGAGACGATGCAACTTTTAATTGATAATGTATACACACACTTATACAACTTGTTAGTTTAAGACCGTGGAGTTAGTTCTACTCTGCGAATATTTAGGAATATATTTATATAGTATGTCAGTACGTCTACTGAGACTAGACAGCATGTATATTACATGTACCGTTATTTTAGCTGATTTACCATCGTGATATTACTGAGCAATTGAACAAAGCGACGTTACCCGCCCAACCCCACACCATCCTTTCAACGCCCCACCTGCCCCATCGCGCGCGCACACACACACGCACGCACACGCACGCACGCACGCACGCACGCACGCACACACGCATATGTAGCAACGAAATCATACGTGTTGCCCCCATCCTTCGTGCCACGTTATATATGGGTAAATATTTCTTGTTTCAGAAGTTACACTATATACACATACTTTCGTGCCATGTTATATGTGTATAGTGGTAGACTTGGGCAATGATTTGGATATATTTGGGTAAATATTATACTATACACATATACTTTCGTGCCACGTTATATGTATATAGTGGTGGATCTGGGCAAGGATTTGGGTAGATTTGGGTAAATATTTCTTGTTTCAGAAGTTAGACTATACACATATACTTTCGTGCCATGTTATATGTGTATAGTGGTAGATCTGGGCAAGGATTTGGGTAGATTTGGGTAAATATTTCTTGTTTCAGAAGTTACACTATACACATATACTTTCGTGCCTAGTTATATGTGTATAGTGGTAGATCTGGGAAAGGATTTGGGTAGATTTGGGTAAATATTTCGTGTTTCAGAAGTTACACTATACACATATACTTTCATGCCACGTTATCTGTGTATAGTGGTAGATCTGGGCAAGGATTTGGGTAGATTTGGGTAAATATTTCTTGTTTCAGAAGTTACACTGTACACATATTCTTTCATGCCAAGTTATCTGTGTATAGTGGTAGATTTGGGCAGAGATTTGGGTAAATATCTCTTGTTTCAGAAGTTACACTGTACACATATACTTTCGTGCCACGTTATATATGTATAGTGGTAGATTTGGGCAAGGATTTGGGTAGATTTGGGTAGATTTGTGTAAGGATTTGGGTAGATTTAAGGTAGATTTTGGGTGGATTCGGGTAGATTTGGGTATTTCGTGCACCCGGTTTTTTTCACCATTTTTGCTCACGTGGGTTGAAGGTCAACAGCTTGAGTGGGTGTTAGTGCTATACACCTGGCACGTATAATAACTAGGACAGCTTCTGAAATGGAGCTACAGTACTTCTGTATCTATCTCGCATTATCCTCTCAAAACCTAAAATGAATTACACTCTTCTGGAGGCATCTCCCATATGGTAACCAGAGGCAACGATAAATAAAAAAAAAGACTTAAGAAAAGCACTGGCGAAATAACTCAATAAATCAGTGCGTGAATGATAAGTTGACGC
>JAWPHD010005214.1:135000-168275 GCA_037043455.1 Cyrtodaria siliqua
TTATAAATGATAAATGTAGCATATTGAATCTCCTTAATCATTTATCGATATTACATCAAAGACATTAACACAGAAGAAATATTATCTAAAAACTATAGTCCTTTGTGAATCAAGTAAAGACCTAAGAATATTAAAAACTAAAGATTTATATGAAGGTTTTATATGATTTTAACGAACCACCTACAATAATATGTTACGATGAGAGTAAACGGTATACTACGTGTTAAACGGTATACGCGTAGATTCAAAAGCATTTAAACAGATTGGAGCTCTTATAAACAGTCGGACAATGACATGGTCGCACTCACCATATTTAACCAACCACATGACAGAAAATGTTTGAACGATTATACGGTTTACGTGTAGCTTCATAACATAACTGCAACAGCTGAGATAAATTTGACTCAGATAGGGTTCGAACTTTACACCTAAACTTACAGGGACGTTTGGGAACAAACTGGCATCAATCGGGGACGTCATTGCGTTTTGGTCATACTCATGTCAAAAGTATTTGGGTAATATAGAAGTTGTTAAACATAACGCATGTAATGGAATAACACATATGAGTCAATATCACTCGTCAGCAGTTTAAATGTCATTTTCTTTTCCTTGCCACAGGAGGAATGTATGCATTATGTTCGTAATATCATTGTAACATGATATGACGCTGTTCAGACCATAAACAAACTGGTATCAGTCAGCTTTCAATATGGTTCTTCGATTGCTTTCGACAATATATTGAATGATAATGGTACATATTAATTACTAAAACTATTGCTAGCTAGGTACTACAATAAGATTATGCATGCTCCTTTAATCATACACACGGACACGCATGCACGCACACACACGCACGCACGCACGCACACACACACACACACACACACACCTGGTGAGTTATAATATAATCACAGTTAGATGATCATTTTTGTAGACAAATAACACAGTTAATTTCACATACGAATAGTAACATAAGTACGGTAATAGTGATGATTCATTATATTTATTGACGACGATTATAATTGTTGATGATTGATGGAAATTATGATTAAAAGAGATGAATAAAATGGTGATGATGTCGGATGATTATATATTTGATGATAATGAATGGCGATGGTGATGATGGCGGATGGTTATGGATTTGATGGAATGAATGATGATAGTGATGATGGCGGCTGATTATGGATTTGATGGTAATTAATGATGATGATGACGATGATTGCAGCTGATTATGGATTTGATGGTAATTAATGATGATGGTGATGATGGCGGTTGATTATATATTTGATGGTAATGAATGATGATGGTGATGATGACGGATGATTATGGATTTGATGGAATGAATGATGATAGTGATGATGGCGGCTGATTATGGATTTGATGGTAATCAATGATGATGACGATGATTGCAGCTGATTATGGATTTGATGGTAGTTAATGATGATGGTGATGATGGCGGTTGATTATGGATTTGATGGTAATTAATGAGGATGTCGATGATGGCGGATAATTATGGATTTGATGGTAATTAATGATGATGACGATGATTGCAGCTGATTATGGATTTGATGGTAGTTAATGATGATGGTGATGATGGCGGTTGATTATGGATTTGATGGTAATTAATGAGGATGTCGATGATGGCGGATGATTATGGATTTGATGGTAATTAATGATGATGGTATTGATGGTAGCTGATTATGGATTTGATGGTAATGAATGATAATGGTGATGATGGCGGCTGAATAATGATTTGATGGCAATTAATGATGTTGATGATGATGATGATGATTATGGATTTGATGGTAATGAATGATAATGGTGATGATGGCGGCTGATTAATGATTTGATGGCAATTAATGATGATGATGATGATGGCGGATGATTATGGAGTTGATGGTAATTAATGATGATGGTGATGATGGCGGCTGATTATAGATTTGATGGTTATGAATGATGATGGTGATGATGGCGGATGATTATGGAGTTGATGGTAATTAATGATGATGGTGATGATGGCGGCTGATTATAGATTTGATGGTTATGCATGATGATGGTGATGATGGCGGCTGATTATGGATTTGATGGTAATTAATGATGATGACGATGATGGCGATGATGGCGGCAGATTGTGGATTTGATGGTAATTAATGATGATGGCGATGATGGCGATGATGGCGGCAGATTGTGGATTTGATGGTAATTAATGATGATGGTGATGATTGCGGATGATACATTATGAAATCCACGAAATGGCGGCATATGCAATTGATGAATATAAAACAGTCACATGAATATCGTATAACATGTTTGTTAATGCGTAAATGTAGAGGTAAAAAATACTCATATCTTTGGATAAATTGGAGATAATTTTATATTACTGTAAAAAAGACACTACCAGACGGATATTCAGCTTTACTTACATATTTAGAAGAAACAAATAGTGTAATATCTAATGAGATATAAAATGTACTTCATACAGTAGCGCACATTCAACACTGTTTTCCTGGCACAATCTTATACAGTATACTATGTGGCAATGCGAGTGTGCAGTCAATTGATCAATGCTCCCAGACAAACACATTTCTAACAGTTACACAGAGTACATACAACGGAGAATATGTAATTTAACCTAACGACCAACGTAGTTATGCCAATGTTATGTATATCATAGCCTCCCCAAGCCGCGTTGCACACCACCAATGTTACGTTTATCATAGGCTCATCCCAGCCGCGCTGCACACCACCCGTACTAATGATTCGAATATGCACTATGGGCTACCGAGATATTGAATTATGATTTGAAATGTACTGCATAATATCAATTGAAATTAGTCATAATTGCATACTGTGGATGTAATTCGATATAGTACATGAATAGCTGCCTACGTGATTATATCCCAATTATAACCTTTCTTTGTTTCTAAAGATTTTAGGTGTAAACCACATTGAATTAGATTAGAGGATTTGCAACGTTAAAGGACTGACACATTAATGTGAAATGAATACATAGTTTGCAAAATACAAAAAATGTTACCAATAAGTTACAAATGCCGCCGAAATATTGACATATTTGACATTTGGCCTCCAAGTGTGACTTTGACCTTGATGTATTGACCCAATTCTTGCCCACGACACACATTCTCTTGTGGTTAACATAAGTGTGAAGTTACAGGGCAAGCCATTTAGTTCGTTCAACGTTATGACTGAGACATGATTGTTTCGGACGTAATTGCTTATCGAATGAACGAACGAACGGACAAACAGACGGGCGGTTCGATTACTATATGCATCCATGCGGGAGCGTAAACATTTCTACATAGAAATCTAGACGGGGGACAAGAAATAGTCAAATAAATCCATATACACTTTATAAAATACAGTTTTGTCTTTTTTAATGTTATTTTGTTTAAAACACAAAATGAGTTTCCCAATACAAGCACACACGGACCATTGTTAAGTATTGTTAATTTTGAAAAGTATTAGAGCGATGGCAACAAAGGATGTATGGACTGTTTATTATTGATAAAATAGTTTATATATTTTGGTTCGTTAACACTCTAGCTCCTTAATGTTTAATTTGATCATCACCAATATTTTACAGAATGTTAATTGTTATAAGTTAGAAAACAAGACATATCTGCCAAGAAAAGCAGAGTTATGGCTACTGAATTATTTAAACATTCTATATTTTACTACTTTAACACATTAGCACTGTCATGTTTCATCTTATTTTTTTATCAAACTTGGTCAAAGTGTTTTTATCAATGAAGGCTTAAAGAACCAGCCAAATTTGAAAAGAAACATAAGACTGATGACCCATGATGATTAGGTAAAAACTGCTGTTTTGCTTTATTACCACTGTATATTCTTCATTTTCGTCTGATCTTTTAAATCAATAAGGCTCGGACAAGTTTAAGAACCAGCGTTATCTGATTTCCACCCCCACCCCACACTCTACCCCTATCCTCACACCTCCCCCGCCCCCCTACCCTGACCCCGCTCACCCCAACATCACCTCATGTTTTGGTATATTTTATTTTATAAAGTTATCTCGGTCACATTAAAAAGACTGGACAACTTCAAAAAAGTGTTATGTCAGAATGGAAACAGCAGAGTACTGGCCCTTGTCTTAGTTTCAATTTGCCAAACTTTACCTTGGTAACTTGTTAGTTCCTTAATTTTCCAATTTTCCAAAAGATATTTGTTCAAATACATATAGAATGATGGACCCATAGCTCTGGATTTATGTTTACAAAATATCTGACCTTAATGTAGTCAAAAGTTAATGATTAACATTGTGTATGTATGCTTGTATTTACAACTATTATTCGTTTGTTGATATTGTTATGAAACGTCACACATAAAAGTTTTCAACAAAACAGATTTAACAAAGTGACATAACTCGGCGTTGTATTTTTACAGACGTATTTACATCTGGGTGTTATCCAAGGATTCACTTTATTGTAAAATGTCAGTTGTTTAAAAAGAGATTTCGAATAGTCGAACGTGCGAAATAGTATAATTTGATTATACTATCATTTAATGCATACCATCTCTTCGTGTTAATGCATTATTCTCAAATATTCTTTACAATGGTAATCTAGCTTATCGAAAACAATGAAATTCGTCTATATTTTACCAAAGCAAAGATAATAGAGCACTGAATGTACATAATTATAACATTTTGGATCTTCTTTTATAACGTTTCAATCTATGTAGAGTGCATTCATATTATCGTACGCGAATGCGTATTGTTTTTTTAACTACTTGTCGAAACATGGGCTGGTTAAAGTATATACTTGATTGAAAATTAAATGGTGTAAAAATATCTCTTTGAATCAACACGTTGGTAATTATTGATAGTTTGGCTGTTTTAAAATTGCTGAATGGATAAACTGAGAGAAAAAAACGTCCATGCGTTTGTCGGTTCACGCTTCTATTGAATAACAATTTAAACAGAGATTGTGTTTCGAAAATTGATATTGGCAAAACAAAACATTTAAACTAGACGCCCTTGTACTAAAGCGTTTATACATGTAGGACCATTTCGAAATAAAAATATCTACAAAAGCTTGAGTGAACGAGACACGTTCTTTTATTCAAATTGTCAATAAATATGCATACACTTGATTAAAAAGCAAACCGTTTTGACATTATTCAGATGCTTGTAGGCGAAGCGTTTTATTATTAAAATTCCATTTTTCCTTTTGCTTGTTTTCCGTCTTTAAACGGCATACATAAACAGCATATAGAAACGCGGAGCACACATTATTTCAGAATAGTCACTTGAACACAAACATCAATCAGACGTTTACTAAAACATTTGGATAGCAAAACATTTCAGCATGACCAAAGTATTGTATCCAAGTGACCAATTAATAACATTTATATCCGTCTTTAAGGCGAGGTCGTTTTAAGCGGCATACAGAAGATTGGAGCGCAACTTTTCTTGGAAATTTTACTTGGACGCGACAATGTCAATAACACATTTATATAATTGATTAAAATGCAAACATATTTTAACTATTGAATGAGTATTGCTTGCAACATGCTTCATTATTTTAATTCATTTGTATATATCTTGCTCATATTACGGCATTAAGACGAGTGTCATTTTCAAACAGCATATTAAAAATGTGAAGCGAAAATTATTACTAATTATTATTATTACTACAAAAGTCGATTTTACGCAAACTTTGGAGGTATCGCCTTGAAATGTTCGACCTTGTGTGCACAAACCAAAAGTACCTAACGGTAGTGGACCAGGCCCTCTACAACACCTACAAGGTGTAGACCCATTGTTTAGGATCTAAGTGGTGTCTACCGGGGGTCTAATTTGTGTTTTCACTGCTAGAAAAGGCTTGTTTACGTAAAATTTGGAGGTACCACCTTGGAATTTTCGACACAGTGCGCACAACCAAAAGTGCCAAACGGTAGTGGTTGGAGCACTTTACAAAACCTACTAGGTGTAGACCCATTGCTTAGGGTCTAAGTGGGGTCTACCAGGGGTCAAATTTGCGGTTCCCTGCTAAAGAAGGCTATTTTACGCAAACTTTGGAGGTACCGTCTTGTAATTTTCGACCTTGTGCGCAAAAACCAAAAGTGCCAACGGTAGTCCGCCGTGCACTCTACATCGCCTACTAGGTGTAGACCCATTTCTTAGGGTTTAAGTGGGGTCTACTGGCTGGTCTAATTTGAGTTTTCACTGCTACAAAAGGCGAGTTTACGAAAACTTTGTAGGTACGGTCTTGGAATGTTCGACCTTGTGCGCTCAACCAAAAGGCCAAACGGTAGTGGGCCGGGCCTGCTACAACGCCTACTAGGTGTATACCCATTGTTTAGGATCTAACTGGGTTGTACCGGTGGTCTAATTTTTGTTAATTAAAAGTACCTAACGGTAGTGGAACAGGCCCTCTACAACGCCTACATGGTGCAGACCCATTGTTTAGGATCTAAGTGGGGTCTACCGGGGGTCCCAGCACTGCATTCAAAATGACTTGGTTCATGTTTTAAACGAATGTCGATCTCAGATCCATCTTTAAATTCAAACCCAGCTCTGCATTCAAAATGACTTTTAATAGAAGTTTAACCGAATATCGTCTCAGAGCCAGCCCTGTATTCAAACCCAGCTCTGCATTCAATATGAATTGGTTTACGTTTTAAACGAATGTCGATATCAGAGCCAGTTCTGTATTCAAACACAGCCCTGCAATCAAAATGACTTGGTTTACGTTGAAAACGAATGTCGATCTCAGAGCCAGCTCTGTAATAATACCCGGCTCTGCATTCAAAACGACTTGGTTTACCTTTAAAACGAATGTCGATCTCAGAGTCACCTCTGTATTCAAACAGAGCTCTGCATTCAAAACGACTTGATTTACGATTAAAACGAATGTCGATCTCAGAACCATCTCTGTATCCAAACTGAGCTCTGCATTCAAAACGACTTGTTTTATGTTTAAAACGAATGTCGATCTCAGAGCCAGCTCTGTATTCAAACCAAGCTCTGCATTTAAAATGACTGTGTCTGTGTTGAAAACGAATATCGATCTCAGATCCATCTCTGTAGTCAAACCTAGCACTGTATTCAAAACTATTTGGTTAACGTTAAAAACGAATGTCGATCTCAGAGACATTTCTGTATTCAAACCCAGCTCTGCATTTAAAACGACCTGGTTTACATTAAAAACGAATGTCGATCTCAGAGCTAGCTCTGTATTCAATCCCAGCTCTGCATTCAAAATTACTTGATTTACTTTCAACACGAATGTCGATCTCAGATCCAGCTTTGTATTCAAAACGACTTGGTTTACGTTGATAACGAATGTCGATCTCAGAGCCAGCTCTGAATTCACAATAACTTGGTGCTTGTTTAAAACGAATATCGATCTCAGAGCCAGCTCTGTATTCAAATCCAGCTCTGCATTCAAAATGGCTTGGTTTACGTTTAAAACGAATATCGGTATCAGAGCCAGCTCTGAATTCAAACCCAGCTCTGTATGCAAAATGACTTGGTGCATGTTTAAATCGAATATCGATCTCAGAGCCAGCTCTGTATTGAAACCCAACACTGCATTCAAAATGATTCGATGTATGCTTCAAACGAATATCGATCTCTGAGCCAGCTCTGTATTCTTACCCAGCTCTGCTTTCAAAATGAAATGTTGTATGTTTGAAACGAATATCGATTTCAGAGCCAGCTTTGTATTCAAACCCAATTCTGCATTCAAAATGACTTCGTGTTCGTTTAAAACGAATATCGATCTCAGAGCCAGCTCTGCATTCAAACCCATGTCTGCTTTCAAAATG
Organism: Cyrtodaria siliqua; assembly: GCA_037043455.1. Taxonomy (NCBI): domain Eukaryota; kingdom Metazoa; phylum Mollusca; class Bivalvia; order Adapedonta; family Hiatellidae; genus Cyrtodaria; species Cyrtodaria siliqua. The sequence continues at coordinate 142,813 of JAWPHD010005214.1, forward strand.
ACTTCGTGTATGTTTAAAACGAATATCGATCTCAGCTCTGCATTCAAACACAGTTCTGAATTCAAAATGACTTGGTGCATGTTTAAAACGAATATCTATCTCAGAGCCATCTCTGTATTCTGTAAATCAGAAAGAAATCAACTAAGCATCTGTTAGGTCCATGGATGGTATTCATAATACTTATGAAGTGCATGTTAGATGTTTTTTTCAGTTTTGAGTACTTTTAAGTTTATTTTGGTGTATTGGAATATGCATTCTTTGGGTTTTTTGGAGGTTATAAATAGAAAAATGTGAAACTATCAGAAACTCCAAACAGTAGGCAAAATGGCTGATTTTGACTCACGGGATGATCAGCATGGAATAACTTTTTTAAAAAGCCGAAGAAGGTATGCACAATTTAGCATTTCCTGATATGCAAGAGCATGATGAGTGAAGAAATGACCCTGATATGCTTAGGAAAGATTATTTTATTTTATTTAGTGACATTTGAAATATTGCTAAAAGTGCTTTTTTAGCATGTTTTGAGGGGTGTGGTAATCCTAAAGAAATGGGACTAAAGTTGTACAGCAAATGCTTTTTGATGCTTCTATTTGGTATAGAAACATGGGTAATTTTATTGTCTTCTAAGAAATGTATGACACACTGATGGTGTGATTTATTTTGGCTCCAGGGTTCAGGCTAATGGCTTGTCATGGGTTTGATAATTGAGAAATGTACATTAAACTGTGGAGTGCTCCCCCGCCCCCCCCCCACCCCCCCCCCCGCCACCCCAACCCCACAAACCCAACACTGCATTCAAAATGACTTGGTTTAAGTTTCAAACGAATATCGATCTCAGAGCCAGCTCTGTATTCAAACCCAGCTCTGCATTCAAAATGGCATGGTGCATGTTTAAAACGAGTATCGATCTCAGAGCCAACTCTGTATTCAAACCCAGCTCTGCAATCAAAATGACTCGGTGTATGTTTAAAACGAATATCGATCTCTGAGCCAGCTCTGCATTCGAACCCAGCTCTGAATTCAAAATGATTTGGTGTATGTTTAAAACAAATATCGATCTCAGAGCCAGCTCTGTATTCAAACCCAGCTCTGCATTCAAAATGACTCGTGGTATGTTTAAAACGAATATCTATCTCTGACCCAGCTCTGCATTCAAACACAGGTCTGCTTTCAAAATGACTTGGTATATGTTTAAAACGAATATCGATCTCAGAGCCAGCTCTGCATTCAAAATGACTTCTTGCATGTTTAAAACAAATATCGATCTCAGAACCAGCTCTGCATTCGAACCCAGATTTACTTTCAAAATGACTTGTAGGTTTAAAGCGAATATCGATCTCTGTATTCAAACGCAGCTCTGCATTCAGCATGACTTGGTTTACTTTAAAATGAATATCGATCTCAGTGCCAGCTCTGCTTTCAAACGCAGGTCTGCTTTCAAAATGACTTGGTGTATGTTTAGAACGAATATCGATCTCAGAGCCAGCTCTGTATTCAAACCGAGCTCTGCATTCAAAATGACATGGTGCATGTATAAAACGAATATCGATCTCAGAGCCAGCTCTGTATTCAAACCCAGCTCTGCATTCAAAATGACTCGGTGTATGTTTAAAACGAATATCGATCTCTGAGCCAGCTGTGCATTCGAACCCAGCTCTTCATTCAAAATGACTTGGTGTATGTTTAAAAAGAATATCGATCTCAGAGCCATCTCTGCATTCAGACCTAACTCTCTATTCAAAATGACTTGGTGTATGTTTAAAACGAATATTGATCTCAGAGCCAGCTCTGTAATCAAACCGAACTATGTACTCAAAATGCCTTTGTGTACGTTTAAAACGAATATTGATCTCAGAGCCAACTCGAAATCCAATCCTAGCTGTGTATTCAGTATGCCTTCTTATAAATTTAACCGAATATCGATCTCTGACCTAGCTCGACATTGAAAACCCAGCTCGATATTGAATGTCGATATACGATCTTCAATCTCACAGCCAACTTCACACAGCTTGTCCGAGACTAGAATACACGTAACAAAGCGTAGCAAAGAAATCAGAAGCATGCCGGACGACCGACGCTAATCATTCCGGTGTAAATTTTATTTAATTAAAACATGACGTTATCTCGAATTGTTTTATCATTTTTGAGATTTTAAATCGCCATACTTATATCGCATAATCGACAAACTGTACATAGGTTGAAATAAACATCTCGTATAATACAGATAATACTCATTACGTCGAGTACATTTATATTAATATATTTTTATTTGCTTTGTTTCAACGCGATATAAATAAAATAAAAACATGTCAAGTTCACTAAAAACGATTTATTGTAAAATAAAGAACCATTTCAACGTATTTGTTTTGCATTTTTTTAATTACATCGTGTTTTGTCGACGTAAATATATCGATTTATAGATGTATATCATAACAACTCGAGTTATTTCAAATTGAGAAAGTCAATATAATCCAACAAGACGAGGCACGAATAAGCTTCCGTAGATAATATTCATTACGTCGAGTACCTTTATACTGATATATTTTTATTCATTTTGTTTCAACGCGATATAAAGTAAATAAAAAAAAAAGTCAAGTTCACTAAAATGTATTTATTGTAAAATAAAGACCATTTCAACGTATTTGTTTTGCATTTATTGAATTACATCGTGTTTTGTCGACATAATTATATCGATTTATAGATATATATCATAACTACTCGAGTTATTTTAAATTGAGAAATTCAATATAACCCAACAAGACGAGGCACGAATACGCTTCCGTACACTTGTCGTAATTACGCGTATGTAATGTCGCGATGTCGTTGGCGACATTACGACAATTGAAAGAATGTCGCATTGTCTTGGGCGACATTACGACAATACGACATAATGTCGCGTTGTCGTGCGCGACAATGCGACGCCCGACAATGCGACATCGCGACATTGCGATACGACATCACGACATAAATGTCGTGAATATACCATAAATGTCGCGATGTCGTATCGCAATGTCGCGATGTCGTATCGCATTGTTGAGTTGTCGTATCGCAATGTCGCAATGTCGTATCGCGATGTCGCGTTGTCGGGTGTCGCATTGTCGCCCACGACAATGTGACATTGTATCTGACCCCAACCGGACACCGCAGTTTCTGGCCTAGTTTTAGTTTCTTTTGAAAAAATGAGACACATTTTACTCCAGCTGAAACATGTTTTTTTGCAACACCCTCGCTATTGAAAATAGTGTTTGCATTGAATATGTATTTCTGCGCATGCATATTTTAATAAGGGTATGTAATTGTTCAACTCATTTAATTGAAGCTCTCTTCAGTTATTTCAAGAGAGGTCTAATTCAATTGAAAAGAGGTCTAATTCAATTGAAGAGGGATTTCATTCAATTGAAAAGAGGTGTAACAGAGACGTGCTGGCGGGCATAACTTATATATCTTATCATTTCTCATTTGGGACATTGTATTAACTTAAATTGAAGGAAAAAACGCTGACAACTTTAATTCTATAACTGATGATATGTAAACCTTAAATTATACATTCATGGTGTGGTCAGCAGATGACATCGAAGGTCACAAGTGAGTAATTGACATATATCCTGATGATTTATATTTGAACTCCACTTATCTAAAGAAAGTGGGTGCTGTTGTTTCCTCATTAAGTAATGGTCACTGAGTTGACCTGTTAAACTGTAACAACTTTCTAATCATCATATTAGTGCTACTAAACTTAAGATTCCATATCTGCAGAAACAGGATTTGAGTGGTGGGGAGGGGGCTGTTAGTATACAGTTTTTTTTCTAAAAATTGTGAAGACTCCGTAGCCTGATCATTTTGTGAAACAAAAAGCGTGATAACTGTCTGATTTGTGAAAAAAGTATTGAAAGATTAATTGTTAAAAGCGATATTACTCAATTCATGCAAATATTGTTTTTGTGGGAGGAGGACACTATAAAACAAATGTACAATTATTCAGCATAATATTTACATTTTAGATAAAAATTCTAATGTAAATGTATCCAAAACAAAACAATATTGAAAAAGTTAGAAGGGGAAATGTTGTTTACAAAAAAAAAAGAAAAAACATATATTTATTTTTTTAATTTACCAAAAACAAAAGAAGAAACATTTATTTATTTTTTTAATTTTTTCTTAATTGTGAAACAAATCGGCCACAGATGTGAAACAAATGACCAATTTTTAATTGTGAAGTAGCCGAATTTCGGCCCCTGTCATAGAAGGAAACAAAGCCCTGGTATATATTGGCCTGCATAAAGCAGTAGTGACAGAGCTGGACAGATGTAGAGCTAGGCAACAGTGCTCGGTTAGGCTGTCGATTAGGGTCTTGGTCGTCGGTGTTACGAACTTTGCTGCTGTGACGGCAACAAGATTGGTGGTAAAACTTTGAGAAGTAGTTGCGCGGACTCTGTTACTGTAAAGAACTGATATTATATGTGTGTCTAAATTGAACTTGTTTACGTCGACTATTCAATTATTATTAATACTATACAATAACTGTGCTTATATTTACCATAATAAAAGCTATACGAACATTAACACGTGTTGTTGTTACAGAGATGTAATTCAATTAAAGTGAGATAATTCAGTATTAAATTGTACCTCTCTTCAATTAAATTGAACCTCTCTTCAAATTAAATGAACCTTTCTTCAAATTAAACCTCTCTTCAAATAATTGAGTTACTAGTAGGTTAATTTGGCATTCAGTAGAACCTGCGATATTTACTCTTCAAGATTGAAAACTTCATAACTGGATCGAGTCCGTTTTCTCAGTTTGTATTTAAAAAATAAAATATTTCCAGCGGGTTTATATTGTCCCAGATCAATACCTGGTGAGCAGGAATTGAAGTTCATCGATACCAAGGGCCGCAGGCCCGCGGTTTCGATGTGTTTCAAGTCCCAAATACAAGGTTTTGATCTAGTACAATATAAACCCGCTGGAAATATTTTATTTCTTATCTGACATGGAGTTGTATGTATCATGACACACATTTTGTCGAGAGATTGAACAAAATACAAACTAATTCTCACAACTTACATTTTATGCCCATCTCGCAAAAAACAAACGAGAACAATATACAGCTTCAACCTACTTGAATGTGTTGTTGGAAAGTAGCGCCGCTTAAAATAACGCATTCCATTGCATTGTTGTTTTGCATCTGACGTTTAAAACGACGTCTCAACGATTAACTTGTTTTATCATGCAGATATGCACTTTTCCGCCAAATAAAGGGGTTACCTAATAAATTTTGCTTTAATAGGCAAGTTGACCAATAGAGCAAATCAATGCGGAATCCCTCGGCGTTTATTGTACGTAACGTTATCTGACGTCATGCACGTAACGTTGCCTGGCGTCATAAAACAAACAAAAAACAACAACATGGCGGCGTCCTCGATAAGCGTAACATTCTGAGAAATAGGTAATAATAGTAATTCATACAACAAATGTGGATAATCTACATGATAAATAGAATATTATGTCAGTGCCTTTTACTATCAAGTTTATTAGGCTCGGCACGAAAACGAAGAATGGCTCGGCAGAGCCTCGCCATTATTCGTTTTCTAAGCCTCGACTAATAAACTTGATAGTAAAAGGCACTGACATAATTTTCTCTATTTCTGGCGTTTAATGAATGAATGAATGGTGTTTTACGGCACGTCGATACATAAATAGGTCATATTGTGCGCAAAAACCGACGAAAGGTGAAGAAATTAAGTAGTAATTAAATATTAATGTAAATATATAAAGATAAACTATTAAAAAACAAGGTATGATATCGTAGTAATGTAAATCAACAAATGCCCTTCAACGGGTATATAAACAAGTCTGGCGTTAAAAATGACGTCTTAACGGTTAACGTACCTGACGTCAGAGGTATTGTATACTCATTTTAAAACTTCTCCAATAACCAATCAACATTGAGTATTTTAATAAACCATGTTAGATATAAGCAGCAAGTTATGTTGCAACATATTTTGTTGTAAAAAAAAAGAAAGATATAAAAATCGGACAGGGAAAGTAGCATTCAATGACGACAGTCAACCACAAAACACGCAAACAGACACGCAAACAGACAAACGAGATGGCAAAAGTAATAAAAAACGACATCACAAACACAAAAGGGTTGACAATAGGGCTTCCGCCTTAGAACGGTCAGTAGCCAAAAAGGCCACTGGGGGTTTAAACCAGGTTCTAGGGTGTCATCCCAATTAAACGGGACAGTGTAAATAAAGAAATCCCCGCCATAAAATAATCTCTAACCAACAAGGCAGCGTTAAAAGGCAATATAAGTAAAACACCTAGATGCTCGTGTATATATGAATACAAAAATAACAAAAGCCTAGAAATCCACTATGAAAGTACTCGATGACTTGGCAGAAGCCAGAGCAACAAGAGAATAAACCATTTTAACTATTATACTCATTATCTTTTTTTTTTTGAGAGTAATACCATTCTGTGATAAAGACTAATATACTAAACAAAACAATCATTAGGTTGTCATGCCAATATTTGTATCATTATGATAATTTCCTTATAGTGAGTAATTGCAAATATCAGATGTCTATATAACGTTATACAACTACCAAAATTAAAACTATGTTCATTTTGTCTCATAATTACTAATTTATCTATTATGTTCATGATAAACGTATTCATATGTATATATGTTTTGATTGTTGACATTTCAAAATACAAGTATTTTCCTAACATCTACACACTGTTGGTTTTGTTATCATATTCATTCCCCTTCCTGTTTTCTTGTATAACTTTCTGATATACATGAGATACTTTGTATCACTGTTTTCTTGTAGAAATTCACACACTCGCATACACTTTGCTAATGAACGATGAGTCAGAAGATGTTTGTACGATTTATAATGATTTAACTTAAGCTGCAACACCTTTTTCTCGTATATTTTTAAATGAAGTTTATTTGTACAGTCTTACCTTTGGAACAATATTTGTTATTTCATTTGTCGGTAATATTGTATATTTATTGCCTAAAATATGTCCCCAAGTATGGTCGTTATAAGCGAATTCGCTTATTTTTCTATTGCGGCCACCCCTTCTTACGTATGACGCGCATCCCCGTTTCTCAAGGTATCGAAGGCTTTCGAATTGACTACATGTGTAATCAAATGTTTCAAACTGAGTTGGGTCGATTTGGTCAAGGAAATATTGACTGTTCGCTATGTAAATCGTGTCCCTCTCATTATGTGTATTGGATTCCTTCATCGAGGCCTCCTGATAAGCAAGGTATTGTTGAGTAAAAAACTGTGGCCCAGTCGAGGTCATTGGCGAGTCGAAGTGTTTAAATGTCGGTAGTGCGTGCATTACCTGCTTGAAAAATGGATGCTGTGGCCGCGAAAACATTATTCCATTTGCGACAATCAGGTTTGTATGGTACAGTAATGTCACATGTTCTTGTGGTTCAGGTACGAGGATGCACGGGTAAAATGCGATGACGCGACCAAGCGGTTTTAAACTTATTGTATCTAAATCCACATACACACCACCGTACGTATAAAGAATGAAATAACGTAACGAGTCAGCACGTCTCAGGGGAACTCGGTAGGCGTCGTACGTCTTTAGAAACCATGGAAACTGATCTTGTATAAATGTTCTCCCTGATGCGTGCGTCCAAAAGTAGTATTGCCAGTCTGCGTGGTTATCAACAAAGCTCTTCACGTTGTTTACAAATTCTTTTGGGACGATGGAATCTGTCCATATTTGGTGTATTATTCTTGGAATCGACAGCTTAACTGGAGAGTCCAGGGGGAATTCACCTGTTACATAAGGTTCGATGGGCTGGTATAATTCAATGTTTGGTATTTCGATATTGGACTCTTCGCCATAGATATAATTCATATATAACAGGCAGACTATGGTCAACAGCACACATGCGAGCAAGTAATACTTTGGTCTGAAAATAAATAATAAAAGTATAATAGATATACATGTCTAACAGTAACAAGCTCTACTAGTGAACATGGCTCTCATACGTGTAACAAATGAAAGTGTGTTTGTTTGGTGTTTAACGTCATCGTTTTTCAACACATTTTAGGCAATGTATGGCGGTGGTGGTGGAGGCAGAATGCCCACTTATTCCTGATATAACTAATATCAATCTCACAAAGCCTTGTTTATATACGGCTAAAGAATGTTCTATACGTTTCTGTCTCAGACAAAACATCACCATATTATTTATTGAAATGACCCTGAATGACAGGATCAATAATTACATAACATACATGTCTAACAGTAACAAGCTCTACTAGTAAACATGGCTCTCATACGTGTGACAAATGAAAGTGTGTTTGTTTGGTGTTTAACGTCATCATTCTTCAACACATTTTAGGCAATGTATGACGGTGGTGGAGGCAGAATGCCCACTTATTCCTTGGTATAACCATTATTGTAGATATCCCGCCATCCGTAATGTTATGGGTAAAATGTAACGAGAAAGGAAGCGCAAATCCAGCAACACAATTTCTTAGAATATAATTAACACGTTTATTCAAACAGTACGATGAAAAATATTCATGTACAGAATACAAATAAACTAGATCCATTATTGCTTTACAATCAAGTTTTTAGTATAGTGTAATAATAATATTTTCTAATGTCTCACTAATCCAAATTTAAGATAAGTCTTGCCTGGTTTAGTTCTCCATAATGTCCAAATAGTCCAATGTCACTAACTAATATCAATCTCACAAAACCATGTTATTTATTTAAGTGACCCTGAATGACAGAATTAATAATTAACATGCAACATCGAACAATATAAACAGTCATAGGTAACAGTAATAATCGACTATTTCTGACATACAAAAGAGTATGATAATGGACCTTTGGAAACGGCCGAAAACGACACATGCGAAATATTGCAGTCTCGGTTTGATTGAGACTGTTTATGAGCGGTAGTGAAATATGCTAGCTACTGCTCACGCCCTCTAGCCCCGGGTTGAGCAGAACTCTATATTAATAAAATCAATAGTACCAAATTTAAACCATCCCGAAGATGGCATGCATATGGCGGTGGCCATGGAGTATCTACAAGTCGAGCTACCAGCGGCGAGAGGCGAGAAGGTTCAAATGCAGCATTATGTACCTTTTAACTAGCTTGCAAGTCAGTATCGGAAGAAAAGAAGTCTGTTATATTGCCTTTGAAATTCAATTCGTGCTTTCCTTTAAACATTGCCGTTAACTATTTGCAAAGCCACAAGTTCTCACAACATTAATACCATTCATTCCTTTAACAGATACTTACTTTTCATTTATCAGTATGGCTGAATACAAGCAGAGGGGAAAACAATTAAAGAAACAAGAGACTAGAACGAGTTATCTTCAACCAATTTCACTGTCACTGGAGTTAATTTAAAAGTAGATATAAAAATCGAACAGGAACAGTATCATTCAAGGACGACAGTCACAGTCAACCACAAACACACCCAGAAACAAAAAACTCACCGAGAGACAACTGACTACGAGATATAAAACTAGATGTAAACAATAAGTAAATATGGTTTTCAAAGAGTATTCGAATCGGTATCAAGAATATACCCATTAGCATCAGCAAGCTAACGCTGACAAATCAGTGTTTATGTTAAGTAGATTTATTGAATAACACAAGTTTGATAGTTTGCACGTGTGTATGGATCTTTAATACATAAATTAGTTATAATGGATGAGCTAGTTCACAGATCGTCTTCACCAGTATCCGTTTATCAGCTAGTTCACAGATCGTCTTCACCAATCCCGTCCGTTTATCAGCTAGTTCACAGATCGTCTTCACCAGTCCCGTCCGTTTAGCAGCTAGTTCACAGATCGTCTTCACCAATCCAGTCCGTATATCAGCTAGTTCACAGATCGTCTTCACCAGTCCCGTCCGTTTATCAGCTAGTTCACAGATCGTTTTCACCAGTCCCGTCCTTTTATCAGCTAGTTCACAGATCGTCTTCACCAGTCCCGTCCGTTTATCAGCTAGTTCACAGATCGTCTTCACCAGTCCCGTCCGTTTATCAACTAGTTCACAAATCGTCTTCACCAGTCCCGTCCGTTTATCAGCTAGTTCACAGATCGTCTTCACCAGTCCCGTCCGTTTATCAGCTAGTTCACAGATCGTCTTCATCAATCCCGTCCGTTTATCAGCTAGTTCACATATCGTCTTCACCCGTCCAAACCGTTATCAGCTAGTTCACAGATCGTCTTCACCAGTCCCGTACGTTTATCAGCTAGTTCACAGATCGTCTACACCAGCCCCGTCCGTTTATCAGCATGTTCACAGATCGTCTTCACCAGTCCCGTCCGTTTATGTTTGTAGTGTCGCATATTTTGTATCCATTAAATGTTTAACATATTTGACCTTAATTTAAATAAATTATATCCCTGTTGTTTTAAATTCAGACAGCACCAAAAGAAAGTAATATGCACAATTTCCTGTATACTATTCTTATAGCGATTACAGTTCGCATCGCGAAGCGACACGAGCGAAAGCGAGCTCCTATGGTATCCTGCAGGTGAACAATAAAAATACAAATCCATCCTTTTGAAAAGTCTTGGGTCATTTACGGCAGTTTACGGAGCCCACAATCGTAAAGTAGCATATTTCGTTACGAAATTAACAAGATAAGCAGTGGTAGAAATCATTAGGAATGGTGGTTTCCTAGCAGAATGAGGTGAACAAAACATTAAGAACCTTTCTTGAACCCATCCAAAAAGTGACAATGAAATTGTATTTTTACCAAAACGGCCATTAACCGGAAACGTAGGCCTAAGTGTTAACCTGTACATTGTTCATTGGCCGAAATACACAAGTAGATTTCGTGTTGCAGAAATTTACATGCCTTGCTAACCGATTGATTTGATAACTCCAGTACCGTTAACAAAATAAGAGATAAAAAATAAATAAACAATTGCATCGGAAGTACATTGTCGTAGCTTTCCGACGTATTATTGCCGTAAAAATGGGAAAAACAGAAAACTTTGCAAAGAACCATCAAGACAATTAGGTGTAGAAATGGTATTTGAAACGCAGGTCGAAATACACACCGAGACGATTATGAAAACATCTTTGTTAACATTATCGTCATCCCTTTTTCCCGTAAACCCGTAAATGCATCTGAACTTTTCGTATTCAGATCATCCAACATCGATATCGAATCACGGAAATCGACGAGGTTAGTCCTATTTCATTCGTGCCAAACACGAACAACCTTGGCAATTTCCGGAAATGTTACGGAAATTATGATAACATTTACAAGACGTCATTGACTTACGTCATCATCGTCAAACTCCCCGCAGTGGTTACTTCCCCTTTCCGTTACAGTAACCACTGCCACCACACAAATTTATAGCTAAAATCCAGCTAAGTTTAATTTTTTGGTTAAATATGTTTTAGGTCAATATTTCAGCTTGCTTTGTTCATAATATAGGAAAATAGTGTGAAAAACGGTATCTGGCTACAAACATAATTTACTTATAAAACAAATTAATTTTAGCAAATATGTATTTAATATGCACACCGGTTACTTAATTACTTGTGTACAAACATGTATTCCGTATTACAATTTGCATGTTGGTTACGGCAAGAGTTTGCTGTCCCAAGCATTACCTAGTTTATCGCCATTTTGTAATCACATGGCCTAAGCTATCGTCACATGATTTGTGTGGTGGCAGGGATTTTTGGCTATAATATCACTGCGCGGAGGTTGCAACACGTGCGGCACGCGGCCATATTGTTTATGTAGAAACAGCTTAGCAAGAGTGCACTATTTTCTGTGCCGTTGCCGTCCGGCTAACAGAATGTCAATATTTTGAAGCACCGTGATACACACGAGGCGGAATCTAAGTTATGACGTTCCACAAGAAATCATTGCAAAATATAGAATTATCTTCTTCTTCTTCTTCCAAGTAAAGAGCTGGGATCTTCATAGATCGTAATTAGCTCTTGAAATAATGATACGCAACTTAATTTGCCAATAGATGTGTTTTCAATAGACTGTGTGTTGCACATTAATGGTTACATGTTCAAGGTCAGTATCAATACTGATGTAATTTTGGTATTCATTCCAATAAGCTGTCCAACAATTTAAGATAATGAGAAGAAACTGTTGCCAAATCATTAATATATTGGGCATGAACATCACTTGAGTTTAAGGTCAAGCATCTTGCCCAAGACATTTTCCTTTGTCTTTGTCCGTCTGATGGTGATGGTAAATAGAAGGTCCAGACTACCAAAGGCTATCCTGTCTGCATGTAAAATAATTATTATCTTTCTGACAGTAAGAGTGGGGCAGGGTTTCAGGATTATTTTGTATTCTTCACTGAGGTAGCAATAATAACCATAATGTGCTGATGATAGTTCCATTTGCATTCCAGTGTTTTTTAATGAGTTGAGCTCGCTATATTCATATTATTAATATATATATACGAGTATAAGGACCCTGATATTAATTATTGAACACATGCAAGTTATGTAGAAAAACTGATGGGACGCCGCGAGCTCTTAAAAATCAAGACAGCCGTGTGTCCCTTTAATAATGTTCAACATCAGTCACTGAAATTTAAATCTAATTCGTGTAGTAAAATACCGATAAAATACCCGTAAACCAATTTGATTGCTCCACTGCTATTTACTCGAAAATCTTACGAAAATACAATCGCTTTATGAACAGTCAAGTCACGTTGACTGCGTTTGTATTATGGTTAGTAATATTAATATCGACCATTTATAACCTCAACTCAACCGTTTCACCCTGACTCAACACAACTAATATTTATAATATTGTCACTTCTTTTCTTGATTTAAATCTCTCAATTTTGACAACAAATGTTTTTTCATATTTTAATCAGATGCGAATGCGGTAGATATCCGCTATATATAGATTACCATTGTAGTTGTATAAAATATTGGTTAAAATTGATAAAATTAAACAGAACAAGATATCCCAACCAATGTTATAAAATGTTGTACTGAATACTAAATAATGTAATTTGCGGGTAATGGTACCCGGGCCGTGGGTACTGAATATTCTCTAAACTGCGAACCAAAAAATATTGGGATGGGGGAGTGGGGTGGTGTGGCGGCAGCCCCATAATAGACCAATCAACACTTGCGTAAAAATCCAATGTGGCGTCATCGGTCAAATGTCATAGGGAAAAACTTCACGCCTAACCAATGTAAACACTATGGTTGATAAGTATCAATCGCATTTGCTGGCATTTATAATTGTGTTTGCGAGTTACTGTCATTTGTTTGCCTATTAAACATGACACATATAGATTATTCTTGCTAACATAAGATGAGAGAGAGAGAGAGAGAGAGAGAGAGACTCACTCTGATAAAGGACTGCAAAAGGACATTTCCTTTCTATATCTATATATAATTGAGCCGAAACACGCGAAAACGACCCTTCAGACAAAATGTTGACATTTTATGTTTTTTGATCTTTATGAAACACGGTGATCTTTAAAAATCTCTTTAATTTATGGTGATATCTCAATTAAAAATGACTTTATCTCAATTTGAAAATTAAAGATTGTACTCACCATTAATTTTGACGTTGACGTCAGAGTCTTGGATGAAGTCATTGATTAAATATCATCAAAAAAATAAACAGTTACCATTTTCTATAGTATCTTCTATTTATATTAAGAAAACATATTCCCTATGATATAATAATTAGGTAAAACACGGAAGTGGCGAGAAATTTGATTAGTAATTAATTGATTACCGGCCGACGTCATAAATTGTTACTTTATGACGTTGTGGACTAAACGTACGAAGGGACGTTTTCGCCTGTATATTAATGAACATGAAGCTCAGGCACAGTACTACCTTTTTTTTAGAGATTGTATTGAGAAATCATAAACCCTATCAGTCACAAAAGCATGTTTCAAACATCAGAAACCACAGATCCTGGAGCTCTCAAATCAGTCTAAGACACACCACTCTATTCAGACAGATGTATGTGCTTATGTAGGTCTGAATGAGGGTCTGATGCCGACCTGAGAGTTCCAGGGGCCTGGGTTTTGTACATCTGAAGCTCAGCTGGGACAAGAAAAAGAAGACTGGCTTTATATAATAAGCAACTTGTTTTGCCAGTGTTAAGTCAATCTCTAACAGGGTAAGTATGTCATGAAATAAAACAAGCCTCAAATGTTTATTTATAATGTAATAAGTTATGGTAGTAATTAAACTCATGGGTTAATTAACATGTAAGTTTGAAAAAGCATAGTCTCAGTTAAATACATAGAGCTCTGGTAAAATAATAAATGATTTTTTGTAACTTTTCACAAGCTCTTCTCCCAAATACTTGTCATTTGACTGTTTTGCAATAGACAATCTCTTAACTGATTAATTATATATAATGTAAAGCACAAATAATTAATATGCTGGTCAATTTGCAGTCAATATTTAGAAAAAAAGAAAGAAAAAAAGTGTAAATACAGCTGACTGATAATTCCAGTGAAATCATTTAGTTGGATGTTCTGTGAGTGAGTTCTATCAACTAAAGAATAAAATATGATAACATATATTTTATTTTAGTCTTGCCAGACCACAATACCACACATTTTAAAGGAAAAACCTAATCAGCTCATTAAATGAGTTCAATGTACTATTTAGTGCCAGACTGAGTGTAAAAGTTGATTCAGGCAAAATTAATTTAGCTGGCAATCTATATTGGGATATTTCCATATTCCATGTAAACATCAGACCAAACGGATGTTAAATCACTCTGTTGCTTCATATTTGGGAGTTACATTAAACAGGTAAAATTCAATATCTACACGAAAACACACTGATACATATATTACTTCATGTTTAATAGACTTGAGAAATCCTTGACTTTTATTCTAAGAATTGAAGTTCCTAATAGACAAATGTACATACTTATATTTAAATAATTTACTTACTTTTTATTTAATTGTGTCAGAAAGCTCAAGGAATCAAGTTATATAGTGTTGCATTCATATTAATTTTTGTAATTTCAGTAATAGTTATTTATGTTTTCTATTTCACAATAGATTATTTAGATGAAAAAGAATGTATTAAAACATTTGTTTTTTCTGGATCTCAAAAATCAGCAAGAGACACATCACTCCATGTGCTGCATGTGGTCTCATGCTGATAACAAAGTTGGACAGGGGCATGGGGGTTTTCACATATGAAGCTCAGCTAAGAGAAGAGAAAGACAAAAATGGAGGACATCATAGAAGCAAAGATTCGACAATACTTTTTGGAAATGTTTCTTACCGAGAAATTCATGTTTTGCTGAGCCTAAAATAAGGGATAGATTTAAGAAAAGTATTGTCGAATCTTTGCATCCATGATGTACGGTAATGATGTCCTTCATTTTTGTTTTGCTTTGATGTGCGCATGTCTAAACGGAAGGCGATGGAGCGATGGTACGATGGAGTAGGGAGCGATGCAACATCGCACATCGACTGCGATGGTGCGATGGCACGATGGTACGATGGCGATGACACGATGGTACGATGGCGATGGTACGATGGTCCATCGCGTCATCGCCATCGTACCATCGTACCATCGCCATCGTACCATCGTACCATCGCGCATCGACTTGTAAAAGGTCGATGCGCGATGGTACGATGGGCCATTGTTCCATCGTACCATCGTACCATCGCGTTTAAAGTCGATGCGCGATGGTCATCGTACCATCGCCATCGTACCATCGTGCCATCGCCATCGTACCATCGTGCCATCGCGCATCGACTTGGACAGATCGATACGCGATTGTACGATGGCCCTAACGGAACACCGTAAAGAAAAGCGCATTCCAACCACGATCGTGGCCAAGCGTCTGGTCTACGTTCTATAAAAAGATCTACATGTTTTGGGCTTTCACTCAATATTGTTTACATAATGCAGACATAAAGGAAGTAAGTAGGATATCTATAAACTGTATGGCTATGCCTATAAAATAAGCAGGTAAATATAATGGAGGACTTCTACAGTCGTTTATATTTATACGCTGTGTAGCAGTCTGTATTGGTCAGTGCATAATAAAGCAAAATTGATTAGGTCACTCCTTTATTAGGCAGAAAGATGCATATATGCATGATAAACCACTTCATCATATGTCCACTGTATGGCGATATAAGAAAGAAATATATTAATAAGCTTAATACTTCTTCAACCACAACCATCTATTTAACAGTGATGAAAATACAATTTTAGATTTATCAACATTTCTTTCTTTTGCCTTTAAAGTTAAAAACTATACTATTAAAAGGTTAAATGATCAGTAAATGTAATACATAAACCAAGTCGCATTCTAGTGAATGCTGTGACTATTTTGATTATAATTTGTAAATATTTGTAGCATTTCGAAAATTGTTATATTTTGTATTTTTTATGTATGTCGCATTCGTAACAACTGTTTGTATTATGGGCCTGTTTCATGCATAACCTGTTGATCAATAAACAGCTACTCCGTCAGGACTATTGTTACCATAAACTTCGTCTAGTCTTTTCAGAATTGTATTATCGCAAACCTTATCTACTATAAAAAAAAGAAGAGTAAATTTAGAAATGCTGCAACAAGGACTATCACAACCCGTTGACTAATTCCACAAAATTTCTGTTTTATTATTTTTTATCTTCAATATAATTTTAAGTTCAATAGGACGTACTTTATTCCAAAGGCCTACTTCATTTTAAAAACACAATGCTTAAAACAATTTTATTTATGTTCCTGTTTTTATTAGAGCCCATGAGGGTATTGCCGACTATGAGGGTATTGCCGTACATTTGCTTGATAAAGCATTTACGGAATAAAATGTATTTGTAAAAAGGTATCTCATAGTATATGTCATCTATATATAGGGCACATCCTTTTTACCTTCCCAACCCATGTTATACTTAGAAACAACAAAAACGCAAACAACCACCAATATTGAGCTCTTTTTATTAAATGGCTATTATTACGAGTGTTTGATTTAAACTGAACACTGACTGCGTGTCTGTTCGAATTGTTTCGGGGACGTAAATCGGGCGGTCCCGTGTATACGTCTGTCCTCCAAGCACGTTAAAGAACCATAGGAATCTATTCGATAATAAGAGTAGTGCACGGTTCCCGGATTCCTATGTATTCCTCCCCTCTCTTTGGGCGGCTCTAAATAACATACACTGTGTTGATGAGCCGTTAAACACATTCATAGTTCTATTTTAAAGACATTTTTCTATAGTTTTTTCTGCATAACAGATTTCCTTTAAACTTTTTGTACAGTAAGTCTGTTATATATATAGACAGAAAAGGCAAAAATAATGGTAGGTCACCATAATTGTTAACATTTTAAAATATAATTTGTAATGCCACCGTCATGTCAATCTGTCCAAAGAGTTGAACAAGTCCATGAAATAGCTAAATAAGACATTTGTGAAGTTTAATCATTTATTCATTGGTCACAATTCTGCTAAAATTGTATTAAAGTAGAGAAAATTTAATTACAATAACATTTAAAGCTCATCTTTATGTAAAACCTATATTTTTTTTACAAAATCTGTTGAGACCATTACCACAATTTATGCACAAATTAGCCCATAATGATACAATTTCCTTTTTTTTGTATGTTCCCAATAATAGAATTTGTTTAAACTTTCTAAGCGCATAGTTTAACATATATAAAAACAAAATGTGCAATAAAAATGTTAGGTCCCCGTGCTTGTTTAGAATTTCTTTTTGAAACGCTACCCCTATGCTAAAAGGCCAAGTTTTGTATGAAAATATATAGAAATGGTATATTTTCCTTTTTTGTTATGTTCCTAATATAAACAGAATTTGTTCAAACTTCCTAGGCACTTATTTGAACATATATTTAGACAATATATGCAATTAAAATTATAGGTCACCATGCATATTGAGATTTAATATTCGTTTTTGTAACCCTACCATTATGCTTAATGTTTTTAATTTTGTTGAAATTTTTACAAAATTCTATATTTTCCCTATTTTATGTATCTAATAACAGGCCTTTATTTAAATAAAGACAATAAAAAAATAAAAAATAAAAAATAAAAAATTAAATAAAAAAAAGTTAAAAAAAATATAATTAAAAAAAAAATCTCCCCAAAAAAGACAAAAAGTACAACTAGACATCAAAAGCAACATTCCTGTAAATTTTTAGAAAAATCCATCCAATAGTTTTAGAAGAGAAGTCGCCCAATTTGCTGGGCATGGAAAACTACAGAAAATGCCTTTAAGTTATGCAGGCAATGGATGTAACTTGTTTAACTCACTGGAATCCTACTTAATGACTTGTCTTGGGTTTTCGGTATTACCCTCCGAATCACAGAGTTGTTCGGTAATACCCGAACATGACAATAAATAAATCCATTAACCGTTTTCATTTCTATTTAATTAAAGTAAAATTGTTATTGTAGTATTAAAAGTGTTATATATAACTTAAATTAATTTAGATGACAACCTGTAAAATGTTTAATCCCTTGATTGTGTCCCCAGAACCGTCTGAAAATAAATATTCGAAGCAAAATTCCGCAAAAAGCCCTTTCTTAACGGTATTAGGCATCACTGTTAATCAAAGGCTGATAGAAAAGAATGAATAAGATGACGATTAATAAACAGAAACAAAAGGAAGTGAAGCTATATAAAATAATCATAAGACAAAGCTATAAAACAAAGAAAACAACAGTTCTAACAAGAATCTCTTCAGCACCAAAACCAACAGGAATGAGGATGCAAATATCAAGATGTTTAGCATGGCCGACCTGGTTGATTCAGATGAGGCAAACGAAGTTAAACAGACACTAGCTACAAGTGATAAAGAGAGTATAAGAACTGCACGAAACTGAAACGTTTATGAGACGTTATTATTACAAGTGAAAATTGTACGAGGCATTCGTAGTTTAAGGAGGAATACCACTAGTTATATAAGTATGCAAATGAGCCTATAGTATGTTCTGTCAAATAAAATCGATAATGGCTATGATCCAATTACCACGGTTTATGTCAGTTTCGCGTGTTAAAGCGACAGGCAAAATGCAATACAAGTTCTGTGATAAATAGAATATATTCTCATATAGAATTCGTTCTCAAATAGAATGCGTTCTCATCATTATTGAATTTATTAAACCCGTTAGCAAAAATGATATAATATTCGGCAAGAGCCTCGCATTATATCATTTTGCCAACCCGTTCAATAAATTCAATAATGAATGAGTACTCATGTATCCTCTTTGTAAAGCTAAACAGTATCATCATACTTCGTGTTGGTTTTTTGTTATTAATTTGCTATTTCTGACACATTATTTAATAAACCGATAGTTTGATTATCAAACAAACACGCAACAAAATCTCAAGGTATTTTGTGACGTTTTTGTTTTAAAGTGGACAGTGTTTGGCAATACCCTCACTTAGTAGTCGGCAAAACCCTCACATGTTCGGCAATAACATGTGAAGTGCGTGGTCCAGTGGTAGAGCGCCGAACTCCAGATTGAAAGGTCGTGGGTTCGTTCCTCGCCGCGGTCACGTTATTTATTCTGTGAGTATTCAACTGTATGCCTTAGGTGGTCGGTAATACCCTCATACGCTCTATCAATCTCCACGCAGAGCTATCATTCCTTGCACTCACATATATCTCTGCTAACTACTAAATTACTAGATTTTGGTAAAACCTGTTAAATTGGAACATGTTTGCCTGAAACATTTATTTCTTGTGTAAATATAATTTTCAGAATATCTGCAAATTAGATGTTGCAAGATTTGAAATAATGCATGAAAACAATTTAGTTTTAATCGGGACTATTTTACTACAAAAATAATACGTACTTACCCTTACCAAATGAGAAGGTTTGCTGCAAGGTTGCTGCAAGGTTGCAGCGAACAATTTTGTTCGCCAGAACAAATCTTAATTGTTTGAAAATGATCGCCACTAGAGGTGATGTTCCCGCAAACACCATGGTAATCTTTGGCGAATTTGCCGCAAACTCGCTAAAAAGTTATACATTCGCCAGAAGTTCGCCAGAAACATTTATTTATTTGGAACGTTCGCCATAACCTCACCACAAACTTACTTGCAGTTTTTTTGTTCGCCACAACATTGCGACAAACTTTACCATTCCGATTTACTTTTTTATTGCACGCCGTAACATCGCCACAAACTTTTCAATTCAGATTTGCCGTTTCTTTATTCGCCATAAGATCACGACAAACTTTTCCATTCAGATCTGCTTTATCTCCGTTCGCCAAAACTTCATCACAAAACGTAAACTTTATACAGATTTTTGTTATTTTTTCTACGTTATGTTACTTATTACTCAAGTAAAAGGTACTCAAAATGTGCATTTTATGTCAAAGGACCACTTGAACAAGTTATTTTACTAAGTATAAAACTTTTAGTGGAACCTTATTTCTTCAGTCCGTAGCGCGGCGCATTTGTAACCGGAGGCCCTGGGTTCAATCCTCCGTGGTGTCACTGAGTTTCGTCGGTGTGTTCTTGGGCAAGACACTTTCCCTTAGCCTCGTCCGTCGGATGGGGACGTAAATCGGGCGGTCCCGTGTATCGGTATATCCTCCGAGCACGTTAAAGAACCATAGGAATCTATTCGATATAAGAGTAGGGCACGGTTTCCGGATTCCTATGTATCCTACCCCTCTGACTGGGGCGGCTCTAAATAAACTCCAACATTTAAAACCAGAACAATTTAAATTGTGTCCCAAGTGCAAAATGATATCAGTATTACTCTGCATTAACATGACCATGATGACAAGTCAATTTTATAGTTTAAGTCATTGTGAATTATTATATAGGAACTATCTACAAATTTAACAAATGCAAAATCTACTTTGAAATTTAAGCACACATACTTTAAATAACATGTATTCAAAAGTCAAAAAATAAAGAACAAAGATAATTAATGCTTAATATCAGAATAATATAAGTGTACAGTCATGTAGAAACACAATTTATGATAGATTAGGGGGAAACAGCTGGATAATCTTGCTGACTGGGTCAGTTAATTATTATTACCTGGTAGTATGCAATTTCCTTTGTTCTGAGGCAGTATCATGATGTGCAGTATCCTGCAGAGATTATTCTATTAGAAACACATGTGTTCAAGAGTGGTAGTTTTGCATAAATAACCAGTTACCATGTGTCTATATAGGCAATGGTTTGTTATGTGTACTATTTTTCAATGAAATTGCAACAATTTAAAACAATGAATTTGAATGAGTTTATTTGAGTGAATATTCTGAAGAGGATGTTCCACACCTGTATATTGTAAGTATATAACTGTTTTATTTTTATTTTTATATGTCGGAAAATAGCAAGTTTTGCAATTTTCATCTGGTTAGGTAACAGTCGCCTGGAACTTTCGGAATCAGCCCCAGACCATCCTCAGATCCATAACCTGACCTCCATTGGTAAATGTTTATATTTATGTTTGTGGGTCTGTCCTAAGGGTCTCGTGCTGATTCTAAGATATCCAGTATTGGACTGCTACAGTTAGATGATGTTCGACATTTCCATGAAAATGGGAGTAATGCAGAAATGACAGCGTTCGACATCTCCATAAACATGAGAGTAATGAAGAAATGACTGCGGTCGACATCTCTATGAAAATGAGAGTAATGCAGGAATAACAGCGGCGCTCGACAACATCTCTGTAAAAGTGAGAGTAATGCGCAATGACAGCGCTTGACATCTCCATGAAAATGGGAGTGATGCAGAAATGACAGCGCTGGACATCTCTGTAAAAATGAGAGTAATGCAGAAATGACTGCGCTCGACATCTCCATGATAATGGGAGTAATGCAGAAATGACAGCGCTCGACTTCTCCATGAAAATGAGAGTAATGCAGAAATGACAGCGCTCGATATCTCCATGAAAATGACAGCACTCGACATCTCCATGAAAATGAGAGTAATGCAGAAATGACAGCCTCGACATCTCCATGCAAATGAGAGCAAGGCAGAAATTACAGTGCTCGACATCTCCATAAAAATGGGAGCAATGCATAAATAACTGTGCTCGACATCTCCATGAAAATGGGATAATGCAGAAATGACAGCGCTCGACATCTTCATAAAAATGAGATTAATGTAGAAATGACAGAGCTCGACATCTCTATGTAATGAATAACAGAGTTCGACATCTCCATGAACATGAGAGTAATGCAGGAATGACAGCGCTCGACATCTCCATGAAGATTTGAGTAATGCAGGAATGACAGTGCTCGACATCTCCATGAAAATGGGAGTAATACAGGAATGACAGTGCTCGACATCTGCATGAAAATGGGAGTAATGCAGGAATGACAGTGCTCGACATCTCCATGAAAATGGGAGTCATGCATAAATGACTTCGCTCGGCATCTCAATGATAATGGGAGTAATGCAGAAATGAAAACGGTCGACATCTCTATGAAAATGGGAGTAATGCAGAAATGACAGCGGTCGACATCTCCATGAAAATGAGAGTAATACAGAAATGACAGCGGTCGACATCTCCATGAAAATGGGAGTCATGCATAAATGACTTCGCTCGGCATCTCCATGATAATGGGAGTAATGCAGAAATGAAAATGGGAGTAATGCAGCAATGACAGCGTTCGACATCTCCATGAAAATGAGAGTAATACAGAAATGACAGCGGACGACATCTCCATGTAAACGGGAGTAATGCAGAAATTACAGCGCGCTCGACATCTCCATGAAAATGGGAGTAATGTAGAAATGACAGCGGTCGACATTACCATGAAAATGGCAGTAATGCAGGAATGACAGCGCTCGACTTCTCCATGAAAATGAGAGTAATGCAGAAACGACAGCGCTCGATATCTCTATGAAAATGACAGCACTCGACATCTCCATGAAAATGAGAGTAATGCAGAAATGACAGCCTCGACATCTCCATGCAAATGAGAGCAAGGCAGAAATTACAGTGCTCGACATCTCCATAAAAATGGGAGCAATGCAGGAATAACTGTGCTCGACATCTCCATGAAAATGGGATAATGCAGAAATGACAGCGCTCGACATCTCCATAAAAATGAGAGTAATGTAGAAATGACAGAGCTCGACATCTCTATGTAATGCAGGAATAACAGAGCTCGACATCTCTATGAACATGAGAGTAATGCAGGAATGACAGCGCTCGACATCTCCATGAAGATTTGAGTAATGCAGGAATGACAGTGCTCGACATCTCCATGAAAATGGGAGTAATACAGGAATGACAGTGCTCGACATCTGCATGAAAATGGGAGTAATGCAGGAATGACAGTGCTCGACATCTCCATGAAAATGGGAGTCATGCATAAATTACTTCGCTCGGCATCTCAATGATAATGGGAGTAATGCAGAAATGAAAACGGTCGACATCTCTATGAAAATGGGAGTAATGCAGAAATGACAGCGGTCGACATCTCCATGAAAATGAGAGTAATACAGAAATGACAGCGGTCGACATCTCCATGAAAATGGGAGTCATGCATAAATGACTTCGCTCGGCATCTCCATGATAATGGGAGTAATGCAGAAATGAAAATGGGAGTAATGCAGAAATGACAGCGGTCGACATCTCCATGAAAATGAGAGTAATACAGAAATGACAGCGGTCGACATCTCCATGTAAACGGGAGTAATGCAGAAATTACAGCGCTCCACACCCCTTTATGAAAATGGGAGTAATGTAGAAATAACAGCGGTCGACATCTCCATGATAATGGGAGTAATGCAGAAATGAAAACGGTCACCATCTCCATGAAAATGGGAGTAATGCAGAAATGAAAGCGGTCAGCATCTCCATGAAAATGGGAGTAAATGCAGAAATTACTGCGGTCTACATCTCCATGAAAATGGGAGTAATGCAGAAATGACAGCGCTCGACATCTCCATGAAAATGCAAACATTACAGCGCTCGACATCTCCATAAAATGTGAGTAATGTGGAAACAACACATGGCATTTGCATGTACATTAGGATTTGCCTTTTACACAAGTCCGGATAGGATATTTTATTGTATTGCTTTGTCAACTTTGTAAGTTAGGGATTAGAAGTTTAAATTACAGTATGAATTTTGTATAATATTCATCTCAACACCCCATTTAATGATAAGATCATATTTATTTTAGTCAGTTTTGTCCACACTGAATACATGTAGTGAAAACATATTCCAACCTGTTCTATATAGTGTGCCGTGTGTAACAAAACTATTTAGCTCAAAAACATGTTGTTGTTTTCACTATTTAACATAATGGACTGCACATGATATTTAAATAAATCGACATGATTTAAATAAGTCGACACTATTTAAATAAATCCTCTCGATTTAAAGTATATCCTTAAGATTTAAAATATATCCTCACGATTAGAATATATCCATACGATTTAAATTATTATTTATATGCTTAATATTTACATATATTCTAATGAGTGTTAAGCTAAATGTGCAACATTTACTTAAAACAATTTAGTCCCCGCCCGAGCATAATTAAAATATTTCTATTTATGCCCAAAGAGGATTTGTTTAATGGTGTTAATTTATTTAAATTGTGTCGATTTATTTAATTATAGTGAATTTAATTAAATTGTTGCACATTTATACTATAACGAAGGTCGATTTATTCAGATCACAAACGAATAATTAAATCAAAAACATTTAGTTAAATCGTATGGATAAAAACATATATTTAAATCGTGTGGATATAATAATCTAAATCGTAAGGATATACTTTAAATCGAGAGCATTTATTCTGAGTGTCGATTTATTGAAACCATTTATTTAAATTTGGTGCAGTCCATGTTAAATAGTGGGGAAAAAAATCATGTT
Organism: Cyrtodaria siliqua; assembly: GCA_037043455.1. Classification (NCBI taxonomy): domain Eukaryota; kingdom Metazoa; phylum Mollusca; class Bivalvia; order Adapedonta; family Hiatellidae; genus Cyrtodaria; species Cyrtodaria siliqua. The sequence continues at coordinate 167,661 of JAWPHD010005214.1, forward strand.
TTTGAGCTAAATTTTTATTTTAAAACGGCGCACCATTAGTCCATTTCATAATTTCAGTCCATTATTTATTTTGAAAAAAATTGCCGCGATGTGTTGGCGAACATTGCCGCAACTTTGCAGCGAACAACACCACAAGCATCGCCAGAACATTGCAGAGAATCATTTTATGCAAATGAAGTTTGCTGCAAAGTTGCCGCACACTTTTACTATGTAAATGAGGTCTGCGGCAAAGATGCAGCAAACATCGCCAAAACATCGCCAGAAGATTACAGCTAAAAGCGTTATGCAAATGAAGTTTGCTGCAAAAATGCCGCACACTTTTACCATGCAAATGAGGTCTGCGGCAAAGTTGCGGTGAACATCGCCACAACCTCATTTGCATATTTGTTCGCTGCAACTTTGCCGCAGACCTCATTTTCATGGTAAAAGTGTACCGCAACATCGCCGCAAACTTGTCTGCCGCAGCTTTGAAGCAATGTTTGCCGCAGAGTTGCAGCAAATAGTCGCCAGAAGCCTATATTTTTGGTAAGGGTAGGTCTCCTCAATCGAAACGCATATGTAAACAGCTCGATAGTAGAAAATTGCTAAAAAAAAAAATTCATACAAAATAAAAAT